>NAGG01000293.1:0-81049 GCA_003031705.1 Calonectria naviculata
AAAAAAAAAAAAAAAAAACACAGGAGAAACCATGCCTTCCAACCCAATACTGCTCGTAGCATTTACCCCAGGAACACAGACAACTTGCATACCGTTCTAGAGACGAGCTAGAACGCACCTACAAGACCGAGCACAGAACCAGACGAAATTCATCGTCCGTTTTCCATGCTCAAACAGCTGAAGCTGAAGCTCGCGAGCACACAGACCAGAGCACACGCCAACGGGACTGCCGGGCTGCCCAAGTACGGATACGCCGGGGCCAATGGCAATACCCCTGGAATAAGCCCGCTTGACCCTGTCAGGGCAGCCTGGCTGGGCGGCACACGTGCGGGAAAGCCACCAAGTGGAGACGAAATGGCCCATCACGAGGGGATGGCCGCTGTGACTGGCCAGCCAGGTTGCGCTTTTTCGATGCCACAAATGGTCTAGACCCAACATGCGAGACCCGGCGCCCAGGGACAGCAGACATGCATGATAAAGGGCTGGCCTGGTCCGTTCGTAAAGCCTCCGTCGTAAAATGTATTCCGAGGGCCAGAGTCCCTTCCCTGTCCACCCCGGAAAGACATTGGTATTTGGGACGGAGGTTAGTGTTTCCGTCCTGGACCAAAATAACTGAGTCTAGATTCGCCACACCCGACCCGAGGTGCATGCCCCATATTGATATTGAATTCGGTGCTGCATCTTGGGTTTCATGCACTGGCTACTTTGAGCTGGGAGGCAACTGGTCCGTTGCTCAGCCGTATTATTGGATCGGGAGATACGAGAATCATAGTACATACGGCCAAGCGAATCAGGAGTAGGATAATCGACTTGAATGGTTCATGCATGAATAAACTAGTTGCCAACAATGCTGCAGTGAATTAAGGCCGCTTCTCTACATAGTCCAGCCTCGGAACCGAATGACCCAATCATGAACTTTCCAATACAATACCAGCCATCACCAAAAAAGCATTCTGCTCTGATAAAAAAAGAACATACCCGCCTTTTTAGCCGAGAAGACTCGCCTGTTCGAGTTACGACTCGACATCTTGGGACGAAGAGAGGTGGGGACGTCCAGGGGGGTGGAGCATCAACGGAGGCGCCAGGATCATTAGCCTCATCTGGGGGCACGAGACAATGTAACGTTGACTTTGACCATCATGCCCAGCTCGGGCAACACTCCACCGGATCGTAGCCGGGAATGTCTCCTTGGCCTTCCATGCGTTCCGCGGAAGCCATTGTGGCAACGCGATGGGAATGGGTCGACTATAAATGGCACTGGGTGTGTGCCGTCGCGCGCCTGCCCGCTGCGCGAGGTCCGTTCTGATCTGCTATTTATTTTTATGTGACGAATGTTATCACCACCACCGAACTGCCGTTTACCTGGATCCTGGATTGCATCACCGTCTCGAGTCTGTTCGTTCCAGGGTGCTATGAAGAACATGCCTCTTGATACCAACGCTCAATAGTGCCACAAGTATCGCAAGAATGGATAGCGTGATGAACACGCTCTTCAAGGACGACATGTACGCATCGATGGCCCCTTGAACATACTCCTCCGGGAGCTTGTGCAACTCGTCAAGGTTATCTCGAAGCTTGTCAATCCACTGCGCGGCATCAGGGAGACCACCAAAGCTGTCCCACAACCCGGCGCTGAGGACGTTTTGAAATACAGCCGACGAGATAGCGATTCCAATCGAGGATCCGGTACTTCGGAAAGCATAAGATGCAGAAGTGATGACTGCCTGCTGGTCCTGTGCAATGGCAGAGTTCATCGCGACGGTGGTGGTGTTCAACAAGCTCCCGTATGCAATCCCTTCAGCAAACAAGATGCTCATGACGATCCAGACAGGAGCAGAGTTGGCAACCGCAAAGTATGCTGCTATAAAGGAGGCTGCGTAAAGTGACGTTGAGATGTAGGTGTGAATGAGGTACCCGCCAGATCGCTTCATCAACAATCCGACTCCCAGAGAACCGACCGCCGTCCCCACCGCGTTTGGAATAATGAGTATTCCCGTCTTCGTTGCAGAGAATCCCTGAATCTGGAAGTAGATGGGGATATATACGTAAAGTCCGAATGCGGCCATGTTGGTGAACCAGTGGATTAAACATGCAGACAGTACCGTGGAGTTTAGCATCAACCTCACCGGGATGATGGGTTCCAACACTAGATTGGCTTCAACGTAGATGAAGATTCCCAGCAGCACCACAGAGACTGGGAGAATCGTCAAAATGAAAGGATGTGTCCAAGGAAGCTGGTTTCCTCCGGTGTTCAACCCAAGCAACAGACTGATCAAAGCCGTCACGAGGGTGAACGCACCGAGGAAGTCAACTCGCTTGATGCGAGATGTGCCTGTATCCTTGACGGGAATATTGACCGTGAAATAGGTCGTTACTCCTGCGGCGGCGGATATGGGAACTTGGACGAGGAACGCCCATCGCCAGCCGATCCAATCGTTGAACAATCCGCCCACGGCGCCTCCGAGACCCAGACCCAATCCAAACCAGATGTTCGAAAGACCTTGCCAGATTCCTCTTCGTCGCAGAGGAACCATATCAGCCGTCACTTGAGTCGCCAGGGCCAAGAGACCTCCTCCACCAATCCCCGCGATGGTGCGACCCAAAATCATCATCCCCTCCTGCGTCGCGAGCCCACAAATCAGATTTCCCAGCCCGAAGAAGACGTTGCAAACAACCAGCCCCGCTCGTCGAGAGTAAAGATCAGTTAGGCGACCAGTCAATGGCTGAAACGCCGCGTTGGCGACCAAGTACGCCGAGGCAATCCATGATAGCAGCGATAGCGAGCCGAACGAGGACGAGATTGGGCCAGACAAGGTGGTGATGATGGTGGTATCCAAGGCCGAGAGGAATCTTGCCATCCACACCCCGCAGAGGCCAATGCAGAGCTCTGCGTTTGAGGGGTCGTTATTCACCCTGACTTCGGTGGCTGAATTCTCATTATGGCAGTCTTCGCTGGCGTGCGGGGGATTTTCAGGGTCCGGAAAAAGCAGAGGACTTCTTTCTGATGGAGCTTGGCCTTTCATTTTGGCTGACGTGAACCGTTTGAATGCCAGATATGGACAGTGGTTCAGTGAGAAAACATGGAAAGGGATGGCATCACAACCTCGGCTTCTCCGCGACGTTTCAGGGTCCAAGTCAAGTAGTTAAATCAGACCCGACGTTGGAGGCAATTTACGACAGTTACGTAACGATCAGAATATCCCTCGGTAGCGAGATATCCAAGGCAAAATTATTCGCTCTTCATCCAAGCCGAGCTGTGAGCTTCAAGCCGTGTCTTACTCTCGACCAGCCGTGTCTTGGCCTGAATGATGACTTAGTCCACGGACGGCATGGATGGCTTGCTAACATCGTGAGCCTAGCCAGAAATGAGCCAAGCAATCCAAGGCGGTGAAATTGAATCCCGATTCCGGCAGGAGGAATGGCGGAATTAGACAAGTATTGTGACCAGGTGATACCTGCGACAGCCTCAAATGGGCGTCGCCTAATCTACGCTAGCGAGAGACACCACCAGGCTAGCGGTAGCGCCAAGACGGAATCATAGTATGTGATCTGGGTGGCTGGCTGAAACCTCCAATTTTGTGGAATAACGATGAGTGTTTTGGACCCAGAGACTTGGGTTTGGGCGTGCTGCGAGTACTGAGGCACATGTGTTGCGGCTCACGTGGCACTCATGTTTCTCGGGGGAAAAGGAAGGGAAGCCAAGGATATTGACTGGTTGCAAATGTGCTAGGTTTATTGCCTGTTTGCGCCTCACTAGCATTATTTACAGAAAGGCCTCCCTCTTACATGTCAATGGCTCTTTGTAGCCCGTGATGATGGATATCAGACATTCGCTCCCCCCCATCCCACGCCCCAAATACATTATACAGTGGCATGGCACCACGGAATAATTGCGGCATTTTCTTTTATTTATTGCAAATCATACAATGAAAACACCCTTTGACTGCCTCTGCTTTGTTGAAAACATGTCTATTCTAAGTTTAGCGGCACCTGGTAGTATTTTTGGCCACGGTATTTCCCGAAGCTACGGATAGGAAAGACTCTAGCAAATGCCGAGGTAGTATTAGTTAATTGCTGGACCCCCGCACCATAAAAGATGCCCTCAGGTGGTGATAGAGCGTGGAGGCAATGTTGCAATGAAGCGATTCCCATTCTGACCCCACGCTGAAACACAGACGACAAACCTGAATTGTGACGGAATACCGATATGACTGGTCGAGAAATTAACTCAGTCCTCTCGATGCATGATTTTGACATCGAATTTGAAAAGTTATCGGTGTAAATGGACTGGTTGTCCACTCGGAACGACCAATATTTTGGGCCTGATTACTGATCTCAAAGGTCCCAATTGAGCACAAGACCGTTGCAATTGTTCTTGAAGCCAGCGCCGGCATGGTGTTTACCGCTGTCGCCAAGTCTCCGGTCTTTGTCATTAATGGAAGTTTGTGGCTGGGCCAAAGGTCTTGAGCTGAAATGATTTCTGCCGTTTGCCCGGCGCCGTCTCTCATGATGGGCATCTGTACCGGGTTTATCTCTGTTGAGGACCAGGATGATCTTAGCGGCTTGCAATTACGTAGATCGCTTCTGAAATGCTAAATCTCAAAGGGTCGCTTCCAGCGGCTCGGGGCGGCTGCTAGTGACCAGCCACAACTGGATCCGGCCAGAGCTAGCGGATCCGAGTACCTTGGTGATATCACCGCCACTTCTCGCAGCCCAGGACAGCTGCTGGCAATTAAGTTGTTAGCCATGTCAGGAGAAGGCAGCTTGAGTCAGCTAGACTCAAAGGCCGCCGTTTTATATGGCCAGTGCTGAGAATACCTCACGTAGCGAACGCTCTTAACAATCTGGGGCGGCTGGACAGCGGCATCTCGCTTAGAGCCGCGACAGGAACCGGCCATGGCTAGTGGCATCCAGGGTCTTCTGCCGGCATTATGATGTAGCGATACCCAGGAAATCGGTCGTCTACCACCGTCCCCTTGCAAGCCCCCTCAACAAAGTCCCCGAGCTTAGGTTGATCGACGAGTAACTTTATCAGGTTAGAATTGGCTTAGTTGCAACGCCTCCTTACCCACCATCCTGGACACTGGGGATGACGAGCAGGTGGAGCTAACGAGGTGCCAGAAAAGGACAGCAGTTTGTTTACCCGGGCTCACTTTACACGTAATTGCTGCTAATTGATGACTACTTCCCAAGACCTTTTGATGTTCTTGATGGGTACCATTATCTTCATGCGCTCGCAACCTGATGTGCCAGATCTGGCTTCCTGAGGTAACATGAGGAATGTGCCTCCTAACCTTCACGTTAATAATGCAGGAGAGCCCAGGTGTTTAGGCCCCCGGTGGCTACAGCCATGAGATTCTAGCCATGAGAACCGGCCCCAGAACGATTAGGGCCAGATCGTTCCATCGGGGATCGATCATACTCGATAGAGTAAAAGGAGGTTATGGCCGGTAGGCCTGCATAGACCCCCACCGTGCTCACTGCAATTGGACAGAGGCTGCCGTTGCGGATATTAGTGTATGTGATTGGGAGAGATTTCACATGCTGGTCCTTCTTTACTGAGAAGGTGTGCATTTATTGACAGAGGGGGGTTGATCGCTTGCGAATTGTCTGAGACACAACGTTACTCTTTGTAGTTAGGGGTCTCACAATAGACCGCCTGACTGAGGAATCGATGAGATCAAGACGAGGGAGCACAGCTCAGCTCAGCATTTAAGGAAGCCTTCATGTCCGTTCTTTCCCCTGTTCATTCAATCTTTTCCAGGGAATAGCACATCAATTGCACACTGTCTTCTTTTTTATAATTATTAGGAAGGAGTCACTAGGAACTGCCACAATGGCTGAATCTCCCAGACCGGTCACGAAAGAGCTATGCGAGTGGATCTCGAGCCTGTCATTGTCTGACATCCCCTCAGAAAAAGTCACAAGAGCAAAGTACCTCCTCTTGGATGGATTGGCCTGTGCCCTGATCGGGGCACATCTGCCTTGGTCCGAAGCCGCGGTTAAAGGTGTCCTCACAATGGAAACATCAGGCAACTGTGGTATCATTGGATGGGACAAGGTAATCTCCTCGCCAAGTCATGGCCCAAGTTTGGAACACTGATTGTGATGTCAATTTTAGAAAACCAGCCCCCAGGCAGCAGCACTGCTGAACAGCACCTTCATTCAGGGATTTGAATTGGACGATTATCACCGAGATGCGCCGATCCACTCTAGCTCCATTGTTATCCCGACGTTGCTAGCGGCAATTGAGCACTGCGGTATCACAGCCACTGGTGCTGAATTCCTTCTCGCAGCAATCGTGGGCTATGAGACGGGTCCCAGAGTTGGTCTCGGCGTCCACGGCTTCCAGGTGCTGACTCAAGGGTGGCATTCTGGTGCCATCTTTGGCCCAGCAGCCTCAGCAGCAACGGCGGGGAAGCTCTTCCAGCTGCCGGCCACCACTATCGAGGATGCCATGGGTATGGCTTGCACACAGGCCGGAGGACTCATGTCGGCGCAGTATGAGAGTACAGCCAAGCGGATGCAGCATGGCTTTGCCGTCCGAAACGGTCTGTTCGCCACCTTTATGGCACGAAGTGGATATACAGGCATCAAGCACGTGCTTGAGAGGCCCTACGGCGGATTTCTCAGCACTTTTAGTCTAGGGAACGGACGAACCCCGCGCTACATGCCTGATAGAGTGGTGGACGGACTGGGAGCGAAGTGGGAACTCGACCAGGTTTTGGTGAAGCCATATGCATCTGTGGCCACGACCCATAGCACCATCGATGCCATCATGGCCCTGCAGGCCAAGTACCCCAGCCAAATGACGGTAAAGAATATCCGCCGCATCAAGGTTGAGCTGGACGAAACCTCGTTCAAGAAGTGCGGCTGGGTGCCCGCGCGACCACTAATGCCCACCGGCGCGCAGATGTCGGTCATTTTTGCCGTGGCCATGCAGCTGCTGGAGGGACAGGTCCAGCCGGCCCAGTTTGCGCCGAGGCAGCTAGTGCGAGACGACGTGTGGGAGCTCATGAGCCGGATCGAGTGCGTGCAGAACAAGTCCCTGGTGCTCTGGCAGCAGCGCGTCGAGGTTGAGCTAGACGGCCAGGCCGAGGGGCTAACCGAGTCCGTGTATGCGCCCCGCGGCAATGGTGTGCCTATCTCCAACGACGAGATCCTGGACAAGTGGCGACGCCTCACCGAGGACGTGATTGACTCGGAGCGGCGGACGGCCATTGAGGAGATTGTGCTAAAGTTGGAGACGGTGCAGGATATGCGGGAACTGGCTCGCTTGCTCTCTGGCGACACGAAGAACATTTTCAGAGCTGAGCGTGAGGCTAAGTTGTGATTAATGATGATTGAAGTATGAGATGGAACGAGACCAAGAAATGTATTGAAATAGATTAAATGTTAATCATTTGTATGAGCCTTTATTTGCCTATGCAGTATCACCTTGCCTTTCCATGGCATTGGCTCTCCACGTTATCGTTGTTGCCACTAAAGCAATAGCCTTCAGACCACTCCACGCTACCGTACTTAAATAGGTAATAAGCCTCAGTAATTTTCAAGTTTGTGCTTTCATTCACCTGGCAACGACTTTCGGCTTATATATTGTGTTTCTGGAATGGTTCTTTGGAATCGGATAATAAGACTTTAGCTCCAAGAAAATCTCCGCGGCAAAAAATAGTGTCAGGTTGCATCATCGTACCGGCTAAATTGGCTGAATGGTTGGCCAGCATAAAACCAAGCCATCAGGACACCCCAAAACATTGCTACATTCTGGTTGCGGATCAGAACCAAGTCAATGTACTAGTAGGCTAGCCAACTTAAGAGGGAGCCAAGCGCCAATAGCCCCGGGCACATGCTGACAAGGATCCACTCATATATCTGAGGGGAAAACACCTCATTATCAAGACACAATTTGCATTTCGGTGGAATCTACGAAGATGGGTTTAGACAACGAAATTCGAATACTGCATCTACTTCCACACAAAGGCGACAGTACCTCTTCACTTGAGGGCTATCTTGAAGTGGCAGCGCTCGACGCTGACCCTGAATATGAGGCTGTTTCCTATGTCTGGGGGAGCAGCGATTCCCTCTTCGACATTGAAATATCGGGCACAAAAGTTGGAGTGACCCAGAATCTATACTCGCTCTTGCTCCGATTGAGGCTGGCTGACAAAGCCCGCGCACTATGGATCGACCAACTTTGTATCAACCAGTGGGATACCAAGGAAAAGGCCCAGCAGGTTCTTTTGATGCGAGAAATCTATTCCAAGTGCCAGACCTGCCAGATATGGATGGGGGATCTCAGCGAAGGAATAACAGAGGCTGACGCTGAGGAAGCGGTAGAGATTCTCAAGTACATGGCTGCCCTGTTCGAGGCAGGAGGCGAAGAAGAAGGCATTGTTGCGCCATCCTCGCTCGAGTCTGACGAGTCTTTTAATGGACCTCTAAAGGCACTAGAATCTCTAGGAATGCCTATCAATCCTTGGTGGTCTCGAGTGTGGACGGTCCAGGAAGCTGTTCTTCCGCCACAGCAGACGATACTTTGGGGATCAATGGCGTTTCCATGGAAAACCCTGACAGGTGCCACAGAAACCTGGATTGGGGATATGCCAGATCTCCTCTCTGAGCGCTTCGAAGCTATGGAAAATTTGGGCCATTTTATGGCTATGGCAATATGGATGGACCTTGCTAGGGAGGGTACAGATCCTCCCGAACACGTAATCACCCGATACAGGATGCGTAAAGCCACAGATATCCGCGACAAGGCTTTCGGTCTCATGGGACTGTTCCCCAGCGGAACCTTGGCAACAGTGGAAGAGTGCGATTACGATACCCCCGCAGCGGATGTATTTTGCGACTTGACATTCAGTCTTATCATAAACGACGAGAGTCTTATCCCTCTTATCATGGACCCTCGGCTGGAGGCACATCTTGCAACGCCTGGAATACCTCGTTGGGCACTTGATGCCGCCTACCAGGCCGAACACAACACTGATTGGATTCACTTGCATGCCTGGCCTGAATACGAGGCCCATGGGGGGAGAGATCTTGACATTGGACGTATTATGGAGAAACGAGAGATGTCGAAGCACACCTTGGAGCTGACAGGGGTATTCCTCGACACAGTTACAGTAGTTGGCGAGGCCTGGCTGTGCCCAAGGCCACCCGACTCCGACTTTAACGCTGATCAACGTGAGCTGATCCGAAAATGGGAACATGCTGCGCAAGAGCACATTAAAAAACTAAGTCCGGAAACACCGTCTTCATATCTTGGACAAGTACCGTTCCGCGAGGCATTTGGAAGGCTTATGCTCGGCGACATGGTGAGAGACGACGAGCATAGAGTCGAAGGCCCAGCCGAGGAGGAAAATGTAGATGAGTTTTATGAGTACCTCGAGACGGGCGAGGAAAACAACGTTCACTCAACTATCCGGGGCATGATGAAGAACCAGCGGTTGTTTATTACCAAAACGGGATTGATGGGTATCGGTCACATGGACACGCAGCCGGGAGAAGAAGTCTGGGTTTTCCACGGAGGAAACTACCCTTCTACAGTGAGTCGCAGAGAGCGTGGTGGTGATGGCGAGTATGATTTCGGTGGTGTTTGTTATGTGCAGGGAATGATGTTCGGCGAGGCCTTTGAACGCGGAGAGGAGGAAAGGACAATAATAATCCATTAACCAGAGTTGCTACAAACTCTGCCTCTATTCAGCTTATGCTTCTTGATACTCCGGCTGGAATAGAGTCTAACGAATCGACCTGCCTTGAGCAGCTTGACCGGTTGTGACGTGGTTACTGGGCAATGGAGAGAGCTGGGTTGGTGTATCCTACTTCCTGACTCTTACCAATCCTTGGGAAAGGCTGATAATCTAAAATTTCACAGCCATCTCCAACAATAAGAGCCACGCCCGGTTAGCTCAATCGGTAGAGCGTGAGACTCTTACGAGTACGCGATCTCAAGGTTGCGGGTTCGACCCCCGCATCGGGCTGTTCCTATAAGATACGATTGCGAGCATATGCGAGGCTTTCTTTTTTGCATTTTTTTGCAGATTTTTTGTATGTGTGGGCAATGCGGGGTAATCACAGACTCCTTATCGACCACGATCAGATAAGAACACAGCAGGCCCCACACACCATCTTTGATTGGCTGCCGAAGCCAAGGTTGCTGCTCTCCCTTGTCCCTCTGTTGAAGATATTCGGTTCTCGCCCCTGGGTTTGGCTCCATAGCAGCTAAGTTTTCTTAATCTTTCCCATTCTTTTCATTTAAGCCTATGTGTACTCGTTTTGTGACTGCTATAAGGTTGTCGTGATGAAAACTATACATAATAGAGTTGATCCCTTTGCATAATGTATCATGGTGAGGAGGTCACTTCGTCTTGGATCGGTAAGTTGCGAGCTTACCTGATTGGACCGGCAACTAGGCATTGAATCGAGCTTTGCAAGGGTCTTTCAGAGAAAGGTGCCAAGGAGTCAGATGATGCTCTAACTTTTGGGTCCCAATTCTCCGAAGCAGAAGTGCTTATCCAGGAGTGGGAAAAGTTTGGTTCTTGAATCGGTAGTAACGGAGAAAGGATGGCCAACAAGTACATAATGCGCCCCGTACACATTACAATGCGACAACAACTTCTTTCCATTCAAGTTTCATCTGTGCTTGCTCTTAATACTACATCTGCACCACAGATCTTGAATAGACTTTCATCTCAAGTTGTTAGCAACCTTCCCATTTCACGCCGAGTTTGCCCTTGCCATCTACCACGTCTGTGTCCTTGGCGTTCTCTCTATCTCTTTCCAGCTTTCTACTCCACGTCTTTCCCACTTCTTCTTTCACATTACATACATCGTCAACCCGTCACAATGTCGATGTCAATCCACTGTCGCGTTTGCAACGAGGCCTTCGAGAATGGCTACCAGCTGCAAGTCCATGAGCATGCCGACACCCACACCATGCTCACCTGGTCTTGCGCCAAGCACTGTGGTCGCGCCTTCGAGTCCCAAGAGGAGCTCGTCTACCACAAACTCACAGCCCCTCTTCATCATGTACTTGATGACTACATCGGATTTGATCCGTGGTTCGATGCTGAAGCCATTTGGTGTCAGGATTGCGCCATGCCCTTTGTCAGCATCGAGTCACTTTACAACCACCTCAAGGATCATCCGCATGGCATGGGAGAAGACGAGCTCCTCCCATATGGGTTTGGGGAACGACCATCTATGGAGTGGGTGGAGGAGCAGGTCGCTCACCACCGTGAAGAGAAGCGACAACAGCGAGATCGACGGCGAATGGAACGCCTGCGACTCCAGGAACAACGGCGACGAGAAGGTTTGCGACAGCAGCAGCTACAACAAACTCCTGTCCAACAAAACTCGTCTGTCCCATCGGTTCTCTCTACTGGTTCGGCCGATGCCCTTGCCACCCACTCCTTCTCGGCTCTTACCGCTCGCGCCCAGTTGACACTGATGACCGCGCCCTCCGTTGACAACATCAGCGCCGAGGCCAGCGCCTTTACACCCGTCAACCAGTCGAAAGCTGCTGTTCCTCTCCCAGTCGCCGAATACTCAACCACAAGTGTCGGCGAGTTGGCCTCATTTGGACCACCAACACTTCAAGATGAGGCCGCTGGGTGGAAGGCCAAAGCGGCAGAGATGGAATCCAGACTCCGGGCCGCAGAGGATGCGCTGGAACGTCAAAAGGCCCGCCATCAATGCCCAATGTGCTACGAAAAGGAAGTCGATGCAGTCACCGAGTGCGGCCATCCGTTCTGCCGGGACTGTATTCGTCAGTGGCAATCGGGCTACCCATCGGTCTGGAGCACACCTTGTCCGACGTGTCGAGCCCCCATGGGCGGTGTGGTCAAGATGTACGTTGGCGGGTCATACCTATAATCTGTCTTTCGGCTCGCATTCGCATGGGATGGCATTTCGAGCATGGGGAATTGGGTTGCTTGCCTCGTGTTTTTTGAGGGTGGTATACAACTGGGAAATGTTTGGGCGTTGGTGGTCACGATGGAATGAGGGAGATATGTGGTCGACATGGTTATAATGTTACTAGGCGTTGCGCTAATCAAATTTGTTCTCTTCTTATATTCCTTTCGAATATCAATCATATCCAGACAATCTGGGTTGAAGTCTAGAGGCTCTGCACTAAGCTCATGCAGCCCTCCGATCCAGCCACAGCCACCATCGCAGCCAAATCTAAGATTAGTTCCTCCATTTTTGGCGGCCCGGTCCTATTTGGAAAACCTATCGTTTGTTGGTGCTCAGCTGTGGTGGACATATAAGACAATCCCGTATTTATAGATTAGTCATAATAATTAAGGCCATGATACCCCAAATTTCCGAGCTTACCGCTCCAATATCTAGGGCTGGCTAGCTGCTGCAACGTGCATGTCCTAAATGAGCCGTCTCACTGAATGGCGAGAGTGGGATTCAAGGTTCCAGTGGGTCGCGTCGCGTCTCCGGCTTGCCGGTTTCTCTGTCTGCTTTTCTTATTTCTTCTGTTAATCGCTAATCTTCTGATCTCATGCATTTAGTCTGAAACGAATAGGTCTAAATGGAGATGCTGGCCGCTAGCCTTGGGCTGTTTCATGCGGGCGGAGATGCAACCCACCATGACAGGTTCGTGATGCTCGGCTGCTGCGCACTGACTGCTCAGCCCCGCTGGTGTGGCCTCAGCCCTACTGGGAATTGGACGGCTACGATCGCTAATGACTCGAGGGTTGGTACTTAATATGGGTATAAGCATAAACTACCTGTCAGCTCGCATTCCTAATCGAGGCTTGTTCTGTTTGATGTCGGCATCGCTCCGAATCCTACCGAATCCTTCAAAGCTTACCAGGTCCTTCATCTCAAGGTTAATCGAGAGCACGGTCTTCTTTTGGGCCGGCGCTTACATGGCTATTGAATCCTTCGGCCACTGATCATCACTGGCCCTGAAAGTTGATTGTGCCAAGAATTAAGCATGATTCATCTTTACAACCCATCGTATTGCCGGCTTGGGGGCTGAAAAAATACATATAGATGCACCCTCGTCTTTGCTGCCGTGGAGTTTGCAGTAGCCCTCAACGCTAGTAACCAACCGTCCATTCCTTCTCTCATTTTTGGCTCTTTTTAACCCTTTTTTACCCTAATACGTTCTCAAGTGGCTGAGAACGGCAATCCGCTCTTTTAGAACCCGAGGATATTCTGCGATAGCTGCACACCCCAGTGTTGAAAATGAGGTCTACCGCTGGCCTTTTCGCCTTTGCCATCTCGGCAACGGCCTCGCCACTCGTCAGCATCAAGCGTGATGTATTGGATAGCAAGGATACACTATGTAAGGGCTGGGATCTGAGGACACCGGAAGGCGTCGACAAACTCTGGGAAGACACCGGTGCAGGTGCTTCGCTTGACCTGTTCATCAAAGCACAATGGGGTTAGTATGCCAAAATTTCATCTATGATGCAAGCCTGCGTTTCCAGCTGTGAACGCGGTGATGTCAATAACCAAGAGCCTAGCTAACAATACATCTCTCAGAGCACGAGAACTCCTGGATTAAGAATATGGAGAACCAAGTTCAGGGTGGTACTTCTGGCAAGTCTGGTGCAGCCGGCTGCGGCGTTCTGGGCAGCGACTGCAACCCCATGAATGGAATGACCTGCGATGAACAATGGGACAAGTATGGAACAAACCCCTTGGGGAAAAACTCATACTGGACCTTCCAAGCTGCTAAGGGCGCCCATGGGAAGTTTAATGAGCTGAACCGCCAACTCACTCAACAAACCCTTATTAGCGGTCTAAGGATTGGGCAGATGGTTAGCGACTTTGAGGGTTCTGAAGACGATGCTGGAGATGTCCTGTCTTGGCTTGCCGCTGCTGCCGGCATGGGTGGAGCCATTGGAGGTCTTGTTCCGGGAGTTGTAAGTTCAACATCGCTATTTCAACCTGCCTTGTTGCTGACAAGATATTCTTATGACAGGGTACTGCCCTTGGTGCTGGTTTCGGTATTATCGGTGGCATTTTCTCTGGTCTTGCCATCAACAGCAAGGAAGAGATTGACCAAAGCACCATCTCCAGTGCTCTCGCCGATGCTTTCGAACAGGCGACTGGCGCCCTGGAAAACACGCTCCGAATCGCGATGGGTGGCGGAACCAGCCAGGACGAATATAACTCCCTGCCTGCGCCTAAGTGGGACACCTACCAGAGCAAGATTGCCAGGTTCTTCAACGGTGGCTGGTTCCTTTTGGACGACGATGAGGAGGCTGTTCGAGTCACCATCGGCTCCATTTCCAACAACATCCAGAAGAAGGTGGCCAATGATGTCATGAAGGCTGCTAAGCTGTACCTTGTGGCAGACAAGCGTGACAACGTTCGCACGCGCGAGGACTGTGGCTATGCTACCGGCCGACAGTGGCTAGAGCTCAAGGATGGTGAAGAGTACTGCTTCTATGTCATGAGAAACAAGCCCAACCCGAACCAGGTCGGCGATTGGATCGAGGCCGAGGCTGACATTTACGACAAGATGGCCTCTTACGGACTCGGCGACCGGGAGACGTACTACCGTGCCATCATTGACTGCGCGCTTCACGGTGGAGATAATGACAACATCAACTTGGGCAACATTGTCTGGGGCCAGGTGCCAACATGCTACTTCAACCTTCCAGCTGTTTTTATCGAGAAGGATAACAACCACGGCTGCGGAAGTCCATTTGACGACGCAAAGTGCGACTACCTCAAGTCGACACCAATTGAATAGATAATCAGATGGTCCTGACTGTATAAGAAATTTCAAGTCATAGAATAGAGGATTGTTAATTATTAGACATGCATACCTGCGATAAACGATGCTTTGAGTTAATACAACGGAATCAATCCCACAGTACGATAAATTCGGCGAAAAATATGGGAACAATTCATGTGCTTGTGGGCAGAGGTGCCACGTCGATTCCACAAGCCAATTCCATGCAGCAGTTGAAAGTGAGGCGAGCGAGGTGGTATGCTTATCGCTGGGATGGCAGAAGGCAAGTTTTGCCTTTCCAATCGCACTCATCGTCCCGGCAGGGCCGTGCTGTCAATGATGATGGCTGCAGCTACAAAAGCCCTGAGCTGAAAGTAACCAACCAGAAGATGCGGGCGAACCATGCGCGGCGACTACGGATGTAAGCGAGGCGGCCATTGTCCTTTTGTGCAAAAAGTCCCCCAAAGACCTAAATGCATCCCTCAGAAAGAAGTATTTTGCAAAAAGCCCTTTATGTCGCAACACACAACTCTGTAAAATAAAAGGCAGCTTACATACAACCTTTGTCAAATTTTCGTTGTTCTTTCCAACTGCAACATCTAATCGCCAGCACAATCTACGCACTTGAGCACACTTGACGATTGCTAATATCAAGATTTCTCCTTCTATTGCCTAACATGCCAAATAGGCGGGTGGACTGGTCCCTATATGAGAACGACGTTCATCGCCTCTACTTGAAAGAGGGCCAGACTGCCAAGGACACTGTCAAATACCTCAACGAAACCTATTTAGTCAATATTACGTAGGTTTTCTTTCCTTGTCTTTCTTTCTTTCTTGCCCTTTGATTAGGCTACGAAGCTAATGATAGGAAAGTATCCGGCAATTCAAGGCCCAATTTAGCGGTTTAAAGAAGCTATCTGCTCGTGACTGGGGACGGGTAGCGAGAAGGATTGAGGATCGTGCAAACAAGGGAAAATCTTCGGATGTCTACATATCTGGCCAACGACAAAACAGAGAGCGAGTTAATCGGGCTATTGCACGCTCTCGTAAGGAGCAGAAAGGCAAATCTACAGCCGAGACAGGTATGCAGATACTCAAACCCTGAGATTCGTTGCTGATTGGACAATTGTAGATCGGGAAGGCGATACGGATAATCCCCAACTGATCAGGATATGTACCCCCAGCCCACTAGAGGAATCAGACTCTTCCATGGCACCAGTACCTGTCGAAACTACCGCAACAATTCCAATTCTTGAAGACCCTGAGATTGAAGTCACACGCGACGGGACGGGAGCTGACAATGGTACCTGGGAGTTGAATACCATTGGAAGTCCATTTAGCATAAATGAGTGTTTCCAATCAAATTTTCTTCGACTATTGGAAGAGAACAGTGTCCCAACAGATCTGTTGTCTCAATCTCAAGAAGCTACTACGACAGTTCAAGGCATGATGCAGGAATGGCCATTCAACGATTCAATTGTGAGGCAAACAAGAACAAGACTATCCCCGAATTTAGACCTTGGTAAATCCGGGGCAAATACGCAACCGCTTGATAGTCTGGCGGCTGGGCTCGGAGATGTATCAAGATCGCCACGTAGTTTACAAGGTATTTCTTTACTCAGGAATGCGCACATGCAACTGCTAAATTTGCTAATAGAAGCCACCTGGTCACCACCTTCTATCTCATGGAACTCAGAAATACTTACAGGGAGTTGCTTTCCTTCGAACCTATGGAACCTAGCTTCCACTACGGTCCAAACGGGACCAGTTGAACAGCTCGTATCTCAACTTGGTTTCATAAACCCGAATCTAAATGTTACAAAGCCAGCCTTGAATGTCCTCGAAAGTATTTGTGCAAGTACTTATGTTAGAGGAGATATGAAAAACAGTCGCTTGAAAAGGCAGTCTCTGCAACAAATCTTCCTGATTGTTAAATGTCTTATCTCGAACAAATTATTGAAACGATGTCAAATCTTCAATTTTGTTCAATGGGTTTTCGAGAATAAATTTTCTCGTCACTTCTACGAATTCATGAAGAAAGAAATTAATCAGAGCAACCTAATAGCTGAAATTATAACTACGATTTTAGATGAGGCTGTCCTTTACAATAGACCCCGGTTTTCCCACACCCCACATACCCGCGAAGATTGCTTTCTTACCAATTACCCGGATGAAATCGTCAAAATTATCGGCATGGCAGATGCAAGGGTAGTGTCTGGCCCAATAGGCGGAAGACTGCTGACCCATATTGCATTTTGCAACTATCTGGGGGCGGCCAGATTGCTGATTGATTACGGTGTCAACGTCAACTATGTGATGGACTACCAGAGCCAAATGTTCAGTTTTGATAATTGGAACTACGACAGAAGAACCACGTTTCAAATCTGTGAAAATAAGACGACACCAATATGTAGTGCCATTCGTGGTGGATCGATGGATATTTTGAAATATCTACTCGAACATGGAGCGGATGTGAACAAGCAATTCGGCCTCTCCTCGGAGAGAAACAGCCCATTGAGCGAAGCTGTAAAAGCGAGAAACCTCGAAATGGTTGAGCTGTTATTGAAGAAGAAGGCAAAACTTGATGGTCTTATGATCGGAAAACTCAGCATTCTGAGATTTGCAAAACAGACCTCGAAGGCTATATATGATTTACTCACGGCATCTTTTCCAGAGTCACTGGGCCCACGCGTCATGGAAAATTTAATATTATTAGTGGAAGCTGCGGAACAGGGAAAGAGGTCATTGTCCCAATTTCTCAGCAAACACGGCATAGTTAGACATGAGACACTTGAGGCCGGACTCTGCCATTCGGTGAGAATGGGAAATGTGCGTGCGCTTATTACATTCTTGGATCTCAAGGTAGACCCAAATGCCGCTCGACATCGTCAAAACCATTATCAAAAGATTCAGCGAGGTTCTTATCAGAGTGAATATCAAGATTCGGATCGAGAGTCATATCAGGAATCAGACCACGATCCAAATCAGGACTTAGATGAAGATGTTGACTATGACCACCCTATTTTTATTGCGTCAAACTTCCCCTCCCAGGGAGATTCAGATCAGATCTATCTTCTCATAGAGGCTGGTGCAACTTTAAGTCACAAGAGTGTACTCAAATTATGCAGCAAACCCATTGCCACGCAAAATCCAGATGTTTTGGATGTAATGTTGCGAAAAGACTTCCATGCAAATCTGGTGGGACCGAGCCTCTTACAACATATGGTATATGGTCCAAATAAATCAATCGCCTCATGCGGCCTCTTGTTTGATGCCGGGGTTAATATTGATGGATACGGAGCTAATGGAAACAGTATTTTACAAGCTGCTGCACTTGAACTTCATCCCTCGAGGATTTCCCCATATAGGGCTGCAACACTTATACACTATCTGATTCGAAGAGGTGCGAATGTTAATCTGGCTGCAAAACGCAGCAGAAAGCAGGAAACTGTTTATACTTCAAATGGCTGCGTCCTGTTCGCATACGGGCTTACGGCGCTACAGGCCGCAGTGATGAGTGGGAACAGCGAGATAGTCGACCGCCTCCTTGAAGCCGAAGCCGACATCCATCTGCAACCAGCAAAAGGAACGGGCCTTACCGTTCTAGAAGCCGCCGCCGCCGCTTTATGCCCGGACTGTGGCTTTAAGAGCTCTCTCGAAGAGCGTATGGACACATTTAAAAAACTGCTTGTCCTTGGGGCATCAGTTGGTCGTACTGATGGCCGCCCCTGCTCCCTTCTGCACTGCCTCGTTGGGTTTTCGCAAATTCAATGTCTTGAATGGGCACTTGATGCTGGGGCAAGTATTGAAGAAAGAGGACAATATTTCCACAGCATGCTTCTAGATGAAATCGAACTGACACCATTTCAGACTGCTGCAGCCTATCATAAGGTGGATGTTATGGAATTTCTCATCAGTCGCGGTGCTGAAATTAATGCATCTGCGTCCGACAGCGGTTACACCGCTTTGCAAGCCGCGACATGTTACTTCAGCAGAGAGGGTATAGAGCAAGACGCAAAGGAGACAATACGGTTCCTTATAGATAAAGGCGCAGATGTCAATGCTCCTGCTGGCAGCAGATATGGTCGAACCGCATTACAAATGGCCGCATTGCTTGAAGAGCCCAGCACTTGGCTTATTGGATTTCTTCTGGAGAAGGGCGCTAAGATCGACGCGCCTCCTGCAAGCGTTGGTGGGGTCACGGCTTTACAGGGAGCAGTAATCTCAGGCAACTTTCAAATAGTGAGCATGTTACTTGATCGCGGGGCTGGAGTTCACGCACCCGCAGCTCAAAAACATGGCCGAACTGCAATTGAGGCAGCTGCCGAGCACGGCAAATTGGACATGGTTCGGCTGTTACTTGAATGTTGCACACAGGGGATCACGGATCCTGAACTATCGAGGGCCATTAAATTTGCTGAGACGGAGCAGCATTTTGAGATTGTAGACATGCTGAGAAATCATGGCGAGAGAGGTGTGACGCCTTGGCAACATTTAGAGTAGGAATTGAATTTTTTGGGGGGCTTTGAAAAAATTATCTTTGCCTCAAGAACCTCAGGGACAGGATTTAGGGGTTCAAGAAATGACACACCAGACGTTGAGAACAACCGTCATGCCCCACCCGCCGGCACTCGAGTGGGATGAAGTATAACCCACCCCCGCCACTGACAGCGGCTGGCGTGCAATGGCCCCGGCTGGGCTCATCTCAAGACACTGCCCGTTCAGATGTTCAGAGCTGGTCCGTATCATATCCAAGGCTGTCATCAGGTGGGTTCCACAAGCTCGCCACTCTGCGTCTGCTCCGAATCGCAAGCCTAAGCAGGAACCTGCCGACAGGTCCAAAGACGACAAGGCTAAGACGCAGGCGACGCAGCTGAAGATGCACGCCACCCGCACCATTTGGCAGATGTTTAGACAATCTGACCGCCGCACAAAGGCAGCCGACTTGCCCTACAGCCTTGACTTTGAGCACGGCGGAAAAGTGGAAACGTCGGGCCATGGCAAGAGCTGCATGTACATGGATGTCATCTACGGCCCCGGAGAGACGAGCCAGATCACTGCTGAGGCCCCGTACCGACCTGCGAACCTGGATTTGCGAATACCCGATGAAGACCAAATCTATATCGCAGATCCCAATGACAAGAACGACGAGGGGGAGATTTCAACACTCATCGATGCGTTGCCAATGGGAAAGTCGTCGGGGTTTGATGTTATTAGCAATGAAGTGCTCAAGATGGCGAGCCCTGTCCTTTGTCCCCATCTCGAACACCTTTTCATGGCTTTGATGAGGCTCTGCTACCATCCACGCTATTTTAAGCGATCAAGGACCATTCTATTTCCGAAGGAGGGGAAGCCAGCCAACAGCCCAAAGGCCTATCGACCCATCGCCCTGCTCTCCACCATCGGCAAGCTGTATGAGCGGCTCATGGTGAATCGCTTCAAGAAGCTCATCGAGAACCCGGGCCCCCTGATGGATGAACTCATCCCCCTGATGCAGTTTGGGGGGCTGTCCGGGAGATCTACAGTTACCGCGCTGCAGGCTTTGGTTAATTTTGTCCAGACGGCCTGGCTACACGACAAGCAGAACAAGGTCACTGCTTTGGGGCTTGACATCTCGGGCGCTTTCCCGCGGGTTAGCCGCATCGTCTTGATGAGAACACTCGTTGATAAAGGTGTCCCGGGATATCTCATCATGTTCGTCTGGTCCTTTTTATGCGATCGCCTCACCGTGCTGGAGCTGCCGGGCCACGAACCCGAGGCCTTTTATGAGAACGCCGGTCTGCCCCAGGGAAGCTGTCTCTCTCCGATCCTCTTTCTCTGCTTTGCAGCGCCCTTGTCTAAGAACTACAAGAATGGGCACTACAGCCTCCTCTCCACCCTCATCCTCGCCTTTGTCGATGACACATACATCTTGGTCCGCTCCAGCTGTTGGTATCGCAACTGCGAACTCATCAAGTTTGTTCGCGACATTTTGTTTTCCTGGGCCGAGGAAGCCGGAGTTACCTTTGCGCCCGAAAAGTACGGCCTGCTCCATTTCCCCAAATTCGGAGCCAACGACAGCACATGTATACCGGATATTAAGGGATTGCCTCCTGCAAAGACGCTCTTTGAGAAAAAATACCTCCAAATCTTGGGTGTCAGGGTCGACGGCCGTCTTACGTGGAAATACCACATTGATAATATCATCGACAAGGTCAGCACTAAAATGCGCGTCATCAAATCCATGCCAGGGGCCACGTGGGGTCCTGGACTCACTGAGATGTGCCATCTTTACATGGCACAGCTGCACTCCATCATGTCCTATGCTTCTCCGGTTTGGTTCATGCCCCAGTGGCGGACAGGTGGACTTCACCAGGGCCACATCTCCGTGGAGCTGATAAACAAACTGGATCGACTTCACGGGGAGTGCATTTCCGAAATATCTGGTGCATTCTACGGCACCCCTCGCGTGGTCATACGGAAAGAGCTCAACCTCCACAAGTTTTCAAACCACCTGCGAATGAAGACTATTGCCCATCAAGCCAAGGTCTTGGACTTTCCCCAAACAAGAGAGCTTCGTCTTCACAGGGAGAAAACGCTCAAATGGCAACAACTGGCAAGACACCCAATGCATCTTCTAGAGCACAGAGCCAAGCACCTCTTGGGATTGGCAAGGGCTAGACACGAGGAGCTCACTGGCGAGGAAATCTCCAAAGCCGCCTGGGCAAGCCCCGAGTTTCAACCGAAGCGGCGCCAAGCGGCCGAGGGCCTCGTGCGTGGCATGCTAGTCGACCAATCTACTCATGAGTGGCAGATATATCAAGCTGAGAAGCGGAAACAGAATGCATCCAAAAAACGCAAGAGATTACCTCTGGCCGTTGCAGAGAATTGGGACCTGCGAGCAAGCGCCTCTACAAAGGTCTGACCCGGAAGCAGTCTACCATCCTACTGCAATGCAGGACCGGCCATATCGGCCTTCACTCGCACCTCTACAAGATTGGAAAGGCAGAAACCGACAGGTGTCCGTCTTGTCTTCGGGAGAGCCATACGGTTGAGCATCTGTTTGTCCACTGCACGAACAGAGAAATTGAAAACTCTCGATTGGAACTGTTCTACGCCGTGGACCCGGACCGTGGACAACCCGACTTGTACACGGTATTTCGCAAGGAGCCGGGCCTGGCTGCCGATTTCGCGATTGAGCACTTTGGGCTCGAGCAGTTTTCCCCCACGGGCTACAAGCCACCCCCGGAGCAACTGGGCCAGAACGACGGCGAGGCTGATCCAAGGCCGAAGAAGAGAAAGAGACAGACACTGTTGAAGCTATACAAGAAGAAAACGGCCCCGACTACTACATGACGCTGGGTATTTTCTTTCCTTCTTTTCTCTTCCCCTGTTGTACGTTAGACTCTAGGCGCGTGCTATAGTTAATCGAATTTTGTTCCCCCTTCACCCTCCTGGGTACGGAGAGATAAAAGACCTATCGTTGTGTGTAACCAATTGTATTAATGTATGGCTACTTGTTTTCTGCCTCGATCTCCTTCAGCCAGCCCTTCTGCTCCTGATCCGGCTTGGGGTTCTTCCTTCCCACATCGTTGCCAAATTTCTCAATAGTTCTATTGAGGCTCTCGAGTTTCTTGGGATCCTTGATCTTGCCTTTGAGGGCACGTAACCGGTTTCGCGTCCAGTTGGGGTTGGTCGCCTTCATCGCTGCTCGTACGTATTCCTGCAAGATTCACGATGATGGGGGGTTTTCCAGTTAACATTTCCAGTTCCAGATGGTTAGATGTTGGTCTTCATGGTAAGTTTTGGTTAGTGTGTGATGGTTTTGGGCTAATTATATGACGAGAAGCCATTGAAGGATGCACTTACTGTGTCTGGCAGATGGATGGGCTTGAGAGGTGAGGTATAGTGCAATTAACCATTCTCAGCCATTCATGTCATGTTTTAACAATTCGCAGATGTTCAGAGGTACGCAGGCTTTGTGGTAAGTAAGTAAACATCTCTATGCAGATATTATTTATTTTTCTAAACAATATCTAACCCAATAGGATTTGAAACTTCACTGACCCTCAGATCAGGGCCGTAATGTGTTTTCGGCGTTGGTACGTAACTCTATGCGTCACGATACTTGATAGAAAGGCAATTGAGTTGGACAAGAAGGCTGATCTATATGCTTTTACAGCTGCGTTGTTTTGCAGATGGTGAGCGATACCCAAATTCTTGGCTTTATGGGAGGTGAAACAATCTGACTCCGAAGGTATAAATGCGCAACAGTTGATGTGGAATTTTTCCATTTTCAAGGTAAATACATCTTTCAGATTCCTCCGAATTTTGGCTCACAACTCCAATCAGATCTGTCGGGCTTTTTATTCTTGTGTTGTGGTTAGTACGTTATCCTATACCCTTGGCGAGGGACTCTACGTATAGCTGGAGTATAATGCAAGGCGTAGAGTCATCGCCAACTTATGGAGTTGAAGCTTCTGTGGATTTCTTCGTCTCCCTTACTTGGCAGTTTCACTAATATTTTCTGGAGTTGATAGACTTTTGTGCGCTTCGCGATGCATCATGAAAGCTTGACAGGTTAGTGCATGTCCTTGTCTTAACAGGAATAATCAATTCTCACGCATCCAGTCGCAAAGCAGCCCGTTGACTCAGGTCGGTACCAAGATTCTGGAAAACGTTAAGCCACATCATTTTGGTCACTGTTCCAAGGCTGGGCAGAAGTCTCATTGCAACCTTATTCACTGTTTTTGACTTTTCGTCAATCGTCCACTGTGTCCTTCTCACGAGAAGCTGGCCTCAATAGAAGAGGAAATATCAATAAAAAACGATACGACGGCGGCTGCCCCCGCCAACTTGTGGTGCCCCAAGTAAATGTGAACGTGATTATGTTATGATCCAATTAGCTGAAAAAAAGGACCGGCAAAAGCGCTGAAGTGGTACCCGTTCAAACTTGCCCAATCCGGTCGCCGAGTGACTCAAGTCCCTAGAGTATTCGATGGGCTGCTGGTGGAGGCTTGAAGCTTAATTGATGAAGTTAATCTTCATTTTGGCACATGGCTAAAAATGCGTCTCCCTCTCGCTGCTAATCTTTCTTTTCTCACTCGTCAACAATTTGCAAATTTCTTTTCAAAAACGGTCGTTCTCAACCCACAACCATTCGACAGTCAAACAAGCCCTTCGCATCGCCATTCAACAAACAATACTTACATAATGGCTCGCGCCTTATCAATCCTTGATCTTCCATACGAGATCCGCAAGGCCATTTATGTCGAGTATGTGGCAACTGAGGGAGGGTACGTCTTTAACCCTGCATCGGGCAAGTTGGCAGTCATCGGTGCCGATGGCAAGATGCACCCCATCGACTTCGCTCTTGGTCTCACCTGCCAGACGATAGCAGCTGAAGTCCGAGGGGTTGCTTTGTCTACCAACACTATCAGCTTTTCGACCCTCTACACCGAGGATATGCGCATCAATGCCGCCCGATTCCATCAACATCGAGTCTTCCTTAATTTACAGGCCAAACGCATGATACAAACCTACGACCCTGGCTTGTCAGATTATGATGATTCCGATGGCGAAAGCAGCGACGATGAGGAAGATGACTCCGATCACGACGCGCCAATCGGCAGTCAAGTGCCTGGCTTCACTCCGGCTATTGCACAGCAGGTCATAGAAAAGTACCCGAAGGCTGAGATTTTTCTACAGAGTATATTGGGGGGCTACAATGCCACTAAAAATATTGATGATCTTGGGATGGTCCCATCCTATTTACGGCAGGCCATTATGTACACGATAGAATTATCCATACAACACGCATCATTCCCGGAGCAATTCTACCCATTTCCGGCCCATTCTCCAGAAGATCTTGTTGCTCTAGACCGAGAATACCCTCCTTGGTCCATGAATCTAACCGAGCAAGACTTTTCACGATTTAGCGATTCCAGAGCATCTTTCCGATGGCGGCTCACAGCTGACTATTGGGAACATCCTCACGTTGATGCCATAGGGAATCGCCAGTATACGCAGGGCAAGTATAGATTTTCGGCGGCGGCGGTTGCTATAAGTTTTCTTTCCAAGCTACCAAAATACCTAAGAGGACACTTGCGGAATATAAGGCTTCATGAAGACAGGGTAAGTGTAGCTTACCCAGAGTGCCATGCTCAGGGCCTTATCAGATTTTGTCAAGAGAACCCCCTTCTTCGCATTGAGCGCCATGTTGACCTCTGGCACAATATTCTTCTATCCCCCTTTGATGAAGCCCATGTGCGCAACTATGCGCCAGACGCGCAGTGGGCTTCGTTTAAGCATGGCTACTCGAGCGATATAACAAGCGTTCATGGTACCAACCGCGTAGCCCTGTGGATTATGGAAGCTTTGGCCCTGATTCCAGCAGGAATGCCCCAGGAATGCTTCAGGCTGGTGATAGATGGTGAGGAAACAGATAAAATTTCCTCCACTTTTGTTCAACTCTTTATCCACCGCGATGCTATCTGGCAGGCGGTTTGGGAGAAGAGGACGGAGGATATACCTTTTGGCAAGGTACATCGTGCCGTGGCTAGAACCTTCTCGCCCTGTAAGCAAGACTCCTCGAGAAGAAGATATTTGTGCTAACAGGAACTGTTACAGACATATGCGAAGGGTTCCCACAGGCAATTGACGATATTGTTAATCAACGCTCAGACTTTATTCAATACTCGTTCAGCCTAGGGGAGGAATTTTATGATTTTGATCAGGAATTCTATATACTTTCTCATTTTGGTTGCGCAGAGATGCATAGCCTTCGCAATGAAGAAGCGAGAACGTTGAAAACCAGACCACCGCTACCTAGCTTTCCTGAAATTCTTGCTGAAGACATATTGCCCGAGTTTTTCAGCGAAACCCAGCTAAAGCAGACGCACATGCGCGGCGATATCCGGTCATATCTTGAAGATTGGGGTGACCTTGCTGAGGATGCTTTGTCAAATTTGTTCAGGGAGGAGGATGAGGATGCTGAGGTTTCCATGGCAGGATAATAGCGATGTATCTCGCTTGAGAATTTTCTTTATTAGATCTCAGATTAAGATATTCAATGCATCGCAGCCGCCATCGAAACCCCTTTTGCAAAACTCCATAGACCTGTTCGCGACCGAGAAGGAGAAGGCAACGCACATTTTATGGACTGTAGTCGCCTCCGGGGCCAGAAGGAAATTATCTACGTAGCGCAGGGCACCCACTGAAAGTGCTATATGACACATGTAGAAGTCAGACGGTTTGTAATGAGCCCTGTATTTAAGATGTACACGAACACGACTCTAGAAATTCTTTGAATAGCCGCGCTGGAGGTGGGAACGAAGATTCGTGAAGCTGTAGGGAAGGTATTGGTGTCCGGTGGTACAGCCGCTGGAACTGAGGCAAATGATATCCTCATGCATCCCCTGTGAAAGACGAGGCTATAATTCGCAATATTAATTGGCACGGCCTAACATCGACATTGAAATAAAAAAGAGTTGAAATTTAGAAAAGTCAACAAGAAATATATTATGGCCAGATCGCACTGCAATTTATATGAATGACTAGACATTTATGCATTTTCATGGCTGTGAATCAGAAGTATTCTCAACTAAACAGCCTTCTATTCAGGCATCCACTCAGGCATGCATGTCTTAACGCGGTACTCATTTTAAAACAGTTATTAGAGACTTGTCTTTTCACCGACATGCTACTTGGATTTTCCCAGGCCAAGTTTGGGATGTTCGAATGCTTCGTCCTGAAAAGAAAGCCATTCTTCATCACGTGACACCATCAGCCCATTTCCCCTCCCCGCGCTTTGCCTCCATTTCAGCGAATTTTTTTGCTGGGCGTCAACTTCGCCATGTCGAACGCGGTGGGCTCGTTCCGAGATAAGGTCGTCGAGAACCGTGTCCGGATTGGGCGAGACAAGCTCATCGCGTCGATCACTGAGCCCGACGTCTGCGCGCTCGCCTCGTCGTACCGCGATGGCATTGGCTGCCGCTTCTTCCGCCAGCAGGCCCACGGCAGCTACAACGTCTGCTACTTTGTCAAGTTCGACGATGGGCTGAGGTGTGTGGTGCGCGTGCCTCTGGAGCCATGTCTCGCCGTCGAGGGAAGCGACAAGCTGAGGAGCGAGATTGCCACGATGCAGTATGTCTTGGGTGCTCCGGTTGCGCATTGTCCCTGCTCATTGACCCGTCTATTCTAGGCTCATATCGGAGAGAACCACGATTCCCACCCCTAAAATCCTCGCATACGAACTCGGCACCGGCACAAAGCTGATCCCGACCTTCCTCATCCTCGAGTACGCCGAGGGCCCGAAGCTCAGCTCCTTCAAATCTCTCCGCTCGCTTTCCAGCGCCCAGCGTCGACAGCTCCATGCGTCCCTCGCCGAAATATACACCCAGCTTAGGAGACTCGAGTTCCCAGCCATCGGACGCCTGACAAAAGAAGGAGACCAGTACAAAGTTACAAAGCAACCCATCTCCATCGACACCAACATGCAGGGGCTGGAGGGTCTTGGACCATCCAAGATCCAAAACTCATATTACGCCGACGGGCCTCTGACGTCGGCCAACCAGTTCCTCGCGATGCAGCTGGACATTGCCTACAATGCCCTCTTGAATAGCCGCGGCACCATTCTCACCATGGAGATTGGCAAAGAGGCCCTGTATCACCATCACCTCTTCTGCCGCGGCGCTCAGGACTGGCTGGATACACGTCTCGACAATGGGCCCTTTGTCCTGGTCCATGATGACTTGATGCCGCACAATTTGATTGTCAATGAAAACATGGAGATTACATGTGTTCTTGATTGGGAATGGAGCCGCGTTGTTCCCATCCAGCACTTTGTGCCTCCTTTCTGGCTGACCATGGAAGACACGTCCAAACTTGCTTTGCCTGCCAACTACCATGCCTGGCTTAACTCGTTCAAAACGCTGCATGCCGCCGTTCGAGCACGTGAAATTGACGCATATGGAGATGATTTGCTTTACAGGGAATGGTCAAGGGCAAGCAAAGCTGGTGGCTTCTTGTTTGCCAACGCCTTGAATAGCTGGACCGAGATCGAATGGGTTGCCTACTATTACCTTGGTAATACGCGATACAACGGCGACAGAGACCTGCATGATCGTATAAACGCCTTCCTCGCAAAGGATCCAATCCGTACGCACTGGGTATCGATGAAGCTGCTCGAGCAAAAAGAGTATGAGCGTGAGCTAGCCGAGATCAATGCCGCTCCAGCGCATTCTTCCCCAGAGGCCCCGTGGGCCACAAATATGAGCTTCAACATTGCTCACATGCTACAATCCCGACTAACAATTGCGGCTTCCGCAATCACTTTTACAGCCGCGTCGATGCTGCTCTACCAGCGCATCTTCGGCAGATGATTTTCAACGCCCATGACCTGTTTATGAGACATGATCGAATTAGTAGACATGCATCTGAACATTAGCGACGGAATAGAGGGGTTAGATTTTATTCTAGAATTAGTACCAAAACGAATGAATGACGATGATGATTTAGTGAGGGATGATTTGCAAATTTATACTGGAACATGTCAT
Source organism: Calonectria naviculata (assembly GCA_003031705.1). Lineage (NCBI taxonomy): Eukaryota > Fungi > Ascomycota > Sordariomycetes > Hypocreales > Nectriaceae > Calonectria > Calonectria naviculata. The sequence goes on from NAGG01000293.1 coordinate 28,243, forward strand.
TTCTCGATGCTAAACGTAAAACACAAGCTCTTGCTAACTCTTTGTTCGATTAGCAGACTTCCGATCATGGCATTTTTACATTAGCTCCGATAAGCGTAGAAACCTCAGAAGGGGTGATGGTAAGAGAAGTTTGAATAGTCATTCTTCTAAAGATGAGACTTGGAATCAAACAGAGGTCGAAGTAGTTTGACTTTTATTTGATAAAGGAATCGAATCCCCTTTTGACATTCAAGTTAGCAAGTTGCCTCTACTTGCCTAGTGTTAATAGTGGGGTTTGAAGTTAACATTCCCGAGTCAAACCAGTCTCAAACTTCAATTTGGACTGCTTGTAAATGATTTACATTTCTGGTCAAGAGTATTTGAATCAAGCATTGCAAAAATGTCACTGTGAAAATACTTGTTGGGAAATACTTGTTGGGTCCACTGCTAGCTGGAGGTGTAATACAAAAAGATAAAAGTAGTATTTATAATAATCTAGGTTACAAGATCGCCAGAATAGCCCAAACACTTGAAATTCCTATTCCAACCATAGCACCCTGTCACCTCTGGAAAGAAAATTAAGCCCAGATACCGCAAAAAGAGTGAAGGGTAGAGTCAGTGTATCCGTAGGCGTAGCCGTCACCGCTGTAGCTACCAGCCCAGTATTGGCCACACTTCTGGGTGATCCACTTGTTGGCGTTCTGGCTCTCCTTGGCGGAGCACATGGCGTTGGTGCCGTACTGGCAGTAGAAGGCGACGACGTTGCCGACCTTGTACCAGAGGGTGCCCTTTCGGCCGGTGCCGCAGGCGTTCTGGAGCTGGGCGTTGGCCGAGTCGGTCTCGCTCTGGGGGACCTTGAAGTTGTCGCAGCCAGCGTCGCGTGCCATGAGGTTGTTGGTGGCAGTCAAGTTGACGACGGCGGAGGTGTCGATGGGGGTAAAGTCGATGGAAGGAGAGCCATCGTCCTTGTAGTTGAGGGAGTAGAAGCCATCCTTGAACTCCTTCATTCCAGAGACCTTGTAAAAGTCGATCTGGTCGGCCTGAGAGTCGACAGGGACCGCGGTGGCGGTGGCAGCGGAGAAAGCCATGAGGCAGGCGGAAACAGCAGGGGAGAACTTCATTTTGAAGAGTGAGGAGGTGGTGAAGGGTTTGAAGGTGTAGATGAGGCTGTTTGTAGTTGTTGTGGTTGTTGAGGCTGTTGGAGCTGGAGAACAAATCTCTTTCTGGGCAAGGCAATGGTTTATATAGTTGAATTACAAGATATCCTGCTAACCAAACTTTGGCACGTCTATTTCGTAGACCCTCCCATTGGACGCTACTCATGCAACAATCACCTCTCATCTTCCTGCCTAGCCATTGCTATCATAGGCACATTCTCTCGGCCAGTGCCCTATTGAGTATCTTGTGGAGTGTTCTGAGTTCCCCCGATGGCTACGGACGATGTTTTGTCCAACGCCGCACCCGATTGGAACGAATATGCGAACATGTCGGTGAAACCATAGGCCATGGTTGGGCTCCCTGGGCATGAGCCTTGCCCAATGAGAACCCGTACCAGCTTCCAGATGTAGTTACCATTGGTGTCGGCAACAAGCAACGCTAGTTACTCCCAGTATACGATGTGTAGTGGAGCGGTTGATTCTACGGGATTAACAAGGTACCCGGGATTTCGGCTGGCCCCGAGTCGGCCCCACATGGGATCCTACCCACGATCCCATCCAAGCAAAAGGGTCGTGCTGGCAGTGGAGAGGGCCCCAGCTTTACTGGGTCAACTGCCTATACAGGTATTCGCCGGAGCGACTAATCACTCCAAACAACAGCGGCTAATTAGTAGAGTTCCATCTCTATTCTGCCCTCGTCTAAAAATCCAAATTCTGGCATTCGAGCCATCCTTGTGTCACGAGATTAAAGTAGCCGCCAGCCACTCGGTTGCACCGGAGGCTCTGCGCCGTGAGCCTACCTGGCACAACCCCTAAAGCCTAAATGAACTATATACTGCGCCTCTGTTAGTATCCTTGATGCCTTGTCTATTGGGGGTCGTGAATGCTGGGGCTTCGGACCTCACAAGCGTTGTAACGTCTATGGCCATGTCCTTGGACAAACAACGTAGCAGCCGGCCATTCAACAATAACTTGGCGTTTTGCCGACTCCCGTAAGCTGGCCGTCGATGTGATGCCGCCACGGCAATACGTTCCGATGGAATACTAGGGCTTATTTCAGATGGGATAGGAACGGATTGTGCTATCCCCCAATCTATGAGATAGGATCCATGCATTCATAATTCGTGTACCATTAATGGGAGCAAAACTGTACTACCCAAGGCACATGTATTTCATATTGGGGAGGTTGGGATGAAGAGAATAGCAAATAGTGAACAAAAATCATAAATCAAGCCCAGAGATATGCTAGACTGACCCATATCGTCACAAATCCAGTTAGCGGTACATTCTTGCATAGCACGCCTACCAAAAAAACGCATTCTAGTATCGCAATAAATCTTCCAAGGTCCACTGTGGGCTTTGTAATTTCTATTTCTGACACCTTGATTATTTGAAGAAATAAATCCAAAAAGTAAATTTCAAACGAATCAAATACCAGAATTAACATGAGGTGTTCGTAGATGATTTTCGTCCTCCCTTACCCTAGATCTCCATTTCCTGCAGATATTAAGTGGGCGCCCCCACGTGGGCTCTTCTATGGGTCAAGCGGGTTTCAATTGGCGCCAGCGAAGAAGGAGTGTTCACCGCCTGTGCAGGGTTCATTGGGTGGTCGCCGACTGAGCTGGCATATCAACTCAAGAGAGATATTTTCGAGCCCGGGCAGAGGCATCCTTCCCATTGGATGACGGTGTAAGAGTGTTGAGCCTCTTGCTTGAATATGACTGGAAACAGAGAACAACACTTTGGCTTTGATTCAGCAAATCATTGTGTTTTTTTTTTTAGAATTGCCTCCATCTTAGCCAACCCCGTCGCAAATCACCAGTAGATCACCAGTGGTAGGCGGGGAGATTTGCATGAGGCAAGCGATCACGATGGTTTCAAGTAACTGATCTGCAGCTTTATGGGAATTATACGGGCATAATTGTGATGTGACATATTTTTATGCCCCCAGTATAAGGCGACCTCTCGGAATGTTCGGCACGTCGTAATAGAATAAAGCTGACATGCCTAAATTAACACAAAAATAGTGGGAATGATCGGAAGAACGGTAAAAAAAGTGGATATAGATAGTGTGACTATTGCAAAAACAGGAAGTCTCATTATGTTACATTTCCATGTAGCTGTGCGCTGGCTGTTCTAAAGAATGGGACTTACCAATCGGTACTCTCCCAATGCTGAAGGCATCATTACACTGTCCACGATCACACCAGTCTGATAGCGCCAAATAGATGCAATGATAAAACACAAACAAATCCTAATCCCGATGCTAAAAATGCTTAGAACTTCTCCATAAGATTCTTCCTCGCAGTCCACATGCGGGCACGCTTGCCGAAGATGTACATGGGAATTGAGAGTAAGCAGACGATTAATTGAATAACGCCGATCCAGATGTATACAGTCTTGGGACCGTCACTGTGGAGCCAGTGGGTGACGAAAAGACTAAAAACGAGGCCATGTGCAATATTTTTGACAAAGTTGAGCGTGACGAGTGCTTCGCCGGCGTACTGACGGTAGCTGTCAACACAGAATGTGATTGATGTGGTGGAACCGAGCGAGCAGCCAAAGGAAATAATGCCGAAGAAAACTGTTGGGACTATCCAAGCATCACGCTCCTCCACTGACCAGCCAAAGCCAATGAGACCCAGGCATGTAGTGATCAAGACGGGACCAACCATGACCAGACGGAATTCGGGCTCATACATGCCGCCGTTGCGACGTGACATGGCCCTCACTAGAATGTCGCTGAGTTTACCGGCCACACCAGTGCCGAGGATAGCACCGATAAAAGGTGAGAAGTAAACCATGCCTGTCTGAAGGGTCGTGAAGTTATAGGTTTCTGGGTTGCGATAGATCATGGCCATGTTCTCGGACATGACAATCAGCCAGCCAATCGAGCATGAGTAGACGATGGATGACCACAACACGGCGGGGTATGCAAGCAAGATGAATGGCCGAATCAGGACCTTGAACCAATTGTCCTGCTTAAGACGGCCGTTGAAGGGCTTCAACTGTTGAACAAAAGACCTTGCGGGCTTTTGACGGAGGTCGTGGGTGTAGGCATTGGCATTATCAGGGACTGGAGTGGGCGTTTTCTCAAGATCCGCATTTAGTTGAGATTCTGCCTTGTCTTCCTTGGTAGCTGGCGTGACTGGCGTGGTCTTCTGTGCGGGTTTATCGTCACCAGTGGCGGAAGTACACTTTTCAATGGCGTCCTGCGAATCAGAACCGGGGACGTGAGAGCTTCCACTATCTCGCTTCTCTGGTTCCGACGATGATTCAGCAAATCCCACCTGAACGTGGCGCTCCTTAGCCTCAGGCAGCAGCGCTCCTTCGTCTTGGTCAACGTCATCAATAACACGAGAGCCCTGTTTCTGGGTGTGGCGGGAGGAGAGACGACGAAGAAAGCCTGGTCTCTCGGAGGGTTTCCGGGTTGGGGTTCTGTCCCAGAAGGTCTCGGGAACAAAGAGGAACAGCAAAACAAACGCGAATGCAACAATCATGGCCATAATTCTTCATAATATTAGCACCATAGATTCATCATAGGGCTGGATGTTCGTTGAAACTTACAAGAAAGCCCATCGCCAACTATATCGACCAATAATTGCAGCCCCGACTAGCGGAAGCATATTCTTACCACTGAGAAGGAGAAGAGTGTAGATACCGATTCTGTATGCCCGCTCATGGAGGAAGAAAATCTCGGCGATGGTGGCAGAAGGTAAGCACTCGACAGGGCTGATGGAGATGCCCATGAAAATTCGCGAGACCAGCAGCGAAGTAAAGTTGGGCGAGAAGGCGGCCCATAATGCTGTGCAGATAAACATGATGGCACCGGCGAGGTAAACTGGACGCTTTCCATAGAGAATGGCTGTAGGGGATGCGAAGACGGCTCCAATACCCAAGCCCATCATACAGAAACCGGTAGTCAGAGCTACAGTCTCGATACTGACATCGTAGTCATGGGCGACATTGTTGAAACCCGCCGCAATGAGAGGGGTGATGCCACCGCCGATCATACAGTAAAATCCAAGAGATAACAATGCAATATCGCGCCGCCAGCTGGGCCAGTTGAGCGGGTCATTGTCGGAATCATCAGGCTGAGGATCCAAGATGATGGTGCCATCCTGAGTCTTCTTTTTTGTCGCAGTCTCAGAGGTTCTTCTGCTATCGACGGGGAATCCTGTGGGGATTGATGAATGAGATGTTCGTGCGGGCATGTTCCGCAAGCCGAGAGGTTCGTTACGATCAGAAGCAAGGAGTAGGACGGATCCTACCGAGAAAGGATGAGTTTAGTCATTGTGTCTCACGGAAATAACAAGAGTTTAGAGCCATACCTGGAACCTCAATCGTTTCCTTATCATTCAGCATGCCCATGTTCCATTTTGATGGACCAGTGGACTCATCATTGGTGCTCTGTGGGCCAGTGGTGCCCTTTCCAAACAGGCGCGGGAGGGCCCATCGGATGGGTTTCACGGCTTCATCGCCGGAAGACATGACGGAGACGACACCCTTGTGCTGTGCGAGCTGCCCTGCGGGTTTCTGTGTGTAAATGCCACGGCGTGGTCGGGGCTCGGAAAATGAGACAAAAATCACGAGCAAGACCGCGCTGGCCTGTAGCTTGAGACACCGGAGTGAACGCTATTGATAAGTGAGAGCGGGATTGATCTCTACGGAATAAACACGGGGAGATGAAAAGATATTAAGTACGCAAATACAGTCTTTCTCTCGTCGAGAATGCATCATCCCTCCAACCGAGCCTGCCTTGCAATATCTTTGACATCTGGTAGTCGCCAGGCATGGTCGCAAGACAGCCTTCCCATTCAGGCCGTGGATGGGTTGTCTAGACCGTGTGTCACCCCCGTCTTGCCGCAGCAACATAGGCGCCGAGACTCTGATTCTGAGTGCGCCACCCACGTATAATGCTCCCATGGTGCTGGCCTAGTGGCCAACGTGCGGCTAATCTTCATCATGATAGGATAGCCTGGCACATCGGCGGCCGAGGGTTGATGAAGCAAACTGTTGCACATCTCAATCATGAGACGTGGAGTCCTCTTGTGATTTCCGTAGGCTGCTAAACTATACGAAAGAAGGGTCTCTCGTTAGACATTCCGCACGGTCATGCATGGGGCGGGCTAGGATCTTGACTAAGCCCATTGGGGATGCGTGGTCCAGTCATGTGTCAAGACGGGCATTGGACCGACTGAGTAGCGACCCCTGTTCCCGCCCGAGGCTCATATGGACAAGTCACGTCTCACCACCAGAAAACACATCTCCGCGGCCCAAACTCCCCGGATCGAGACTCCCCGCAAAACCTCAAACTCCCCGGGGGGCAAGCGCGCCAAAGAGGCCGCTATTACAGCTTCCCCTGCCATTCTTCTGCCGCTAGGCTTTTTCAACTAAATCATCCTTAGCCCCGGGCACGATGCGCCACCAACGCGCGGGGGGGCCCCTCTCTCATGACCCTGAGACACGACCCATCAAGTGACGTCAGCCCCAATACCGCAGCTATCACGAGTCGTGTCGATGATCCAGTCTGTCTTGACCGTGGAGATCCCGATCGCAGCGGAGCTTCAGGATGCGTACTTAACGATTCCCGCTGATGGCGTGACTCTTTGGTATATCTTCGCCCCTACAAGTTGGGTTTCTTTGTTTGCTTGGCTGCGTGTAAGACTAGGAGCTTCAGCAGTAAAATTCTGTTTCTTGGATCATGGATACCGGCAAGTTGGAGGATGCCACCGAGGCTACCCCTCTGATTGTGGCCTCTCATCGCCGGCACACCCACGCCGATGACACTGAAACCACCCTCTCGTCCGGCGGCGCCTCCGCAGGCAACCAGGCTTTGGGCAACGTCCACGCCGGGGAGCAGCTCCCGTACAGTCACTATACCACTATTGACTGGCTTCATGGCCTGAAAAAAGACAATGCGAAGCATGGCGAGTTTGCCCGCTCTAGAAGCGGGATCCGCGACCGACTCGCGCTGTTGTGGGATGCGTCCCAAGGCTGGATTGCAGCTTTCATGATTGGCTTACTAACAGCAACCGTTGCATCTGCTGTGGATGTGAGTGTCGAGACAGTGGCAGATTGGAAGGATGGGTATTGCGAAAGACAAGTGTTCCTCAGCCGCCGAGCCTGCTGTTTCCCAGGACGGCACTGCGCGGACTGGAAGCGGTGGTCAGACAGTTTCGGCTCGTCTTACGTCATTTACGTCGGTCTTGCTTTGATATTTGGCGTCATTTCCTCGAGCTTGACCATGACCACTAAGACAAGTTTGCCAACCGCGGTAGTTGCCGCCGACAGCAAGGATGGCTCTGGGGATGTCCAGGTTCAGTTTACTGAGACGACCGCCGGGAAGACCATGTATATGGCTGCCGGTAGCGGAATCCCGGAGATCAAAACCGTCCTCTCTGGGTTTGTTATACCGCATCTGTTTGAGTTCAAGGTTCTTGTCGTCAAGGCCGTCGGAGCTACATTTGCTGTTGCAACAGGCATGTGTTTGGGAAAGGAGGGTCCGTTTGTTCACATTTCAGCGTGTGTGGGATATCTGGTGACGATGCTTGTCCCGAAATACGCGAGAAGTCCGCGGAAGTTGAGACAGATGCTGAGTGTCGCCTGCTCCGCCGGTTTATCCGTCGCTTTCGGTGCGCCCATAGGAGGCGTCCTTTTCAGCTACGAAGAAATCAGCACCTACTTTCCGCGACAGGTTCTCTGGAGATCATGTCTTTGCTCCGTTGTCGCCGCAGCGGTATTGAAGGAGCTGAACCCCACCGGCACTGGAAAGCTTGTGTTATTTGAAACCAACTACGGAGTCAACTACGACTTTTTCCACTACGTGGTTTTCATTTTTCTCGGAGTGTGCGGTGGGATCTTCGGCGGAATCTTCTGCCGAGCCAACTTTGTGTGGTCAAAGTCGTTTCGCAAAATTTCCTTGATCAAGAATAACCCCGTCTTGGAGGTTGCCATCGTCACTTTGATTACGGCACTCTTGCAATTCCCCAATCGCCTCATCCGCGAGACGGGCGACATTGTTATTCAAGACCTACTGGTTGACTGTAATGACGTTAATGAGAATTGGATCTGCATGCAGGAGGCAAAGCAGACCGACAAGGGTGGATACTACGCGTGGCTGGTTTCGGGAACATTTGTTAAGTTGTTCCTGACCACCATCACATTTGGCTGCAAAGTTCCGTCTGGAATAATTATCCCAGCTATGGACGGCGGTGCTCTATTTGGACGATTAGTCGGACAGGTTGTTCCAGGCATTTCGCCCGGTATTTTCGCCATGGTTGGATCAGCCGCCTTCCTTGCTGGAGTCAGCAGAATGACCGTCAGCTTGGCCGTTATCATGTTCGAATTGACCGGAGAGGTCAACTTCATCCCACCATTCATGATTGCCATCCTCACAGCCAAGTGGGTTGCCGATTGTATCTGTGCAGAGGGAGTCTACGACCTCGCACAGCATCTTGGAGGCCACCCCTTCCTTGACGCTGAGCACGCACTCTCCAAAGCCAAACAGGTTAGGAAATCTGAGGGATCTGCCACGGTAGAACTTCTTCTCCCACCAGCCGCGACGATGGAAGAGATCACGGTATCCGCTGGCCCGGACTACCGCGTGCCCATATCCACTTTCCGGGCCAAGCTGGCCGGCCTCAAAACTCGAGGACTGCTTGATGCCGGTCTTGTTATCGTAAACGAACAGGGTATATGTCATGGTTATATCGCACAATCTGACTTGGAGCGGGGGTTGGGAGTTATAGACAAGACGCATGCATTGGAGGACACTCATGAAGTGCACCTCTTGGACGGAGTTTTTTCTGAGTATGTTAACCGAAACCCGATGTCCGTTTCGATAAACGCACCACTTGAATTCGCAGTTGAGATTTTCGGCAAACTGGGAGCATCGCATTTGATCGTTGTTGAGGAAGAGACGGCCAAGGTGGTTGGCGTGGTTATTAAGAAGCGCCTGCTGAGCTTTCTGGACAATTTGAAGTAGAATAATTATGGGTTCAATGTATATTTAAATTCATTAAATAGTTTCTAGACTTTCAAAGCATTTTGACTTGTTATGTTTCGTTACCGTAAGTTAAGCCGTCTACGACTCAAAAATGATCTAATTATCAACTAAAGCGGCATGTCCACTCCAAGATAGATTGAAGTTTGGAATAAACCGAAAAGGGCTTTCCGTAATCTAGCGGCAGCTAACCCGCTTTTGCTATTCCCGTGCGCCAACATGGTCGCAGAATGCATTCCAAAATAATACAACTGACCCACACCATCTAAGACATTAGTTTGTCTATCCATTCAGCTGTCAGATGTGAATACCGTAGTCCAATATGATAATCGGTCCGATATACGAACTGCTAACACAGAAATGAAGCGGGGTAGAGCGGTAACGGTGTTCTTTTCAACATCCGAACTTCGTATCGTGAACCACGTCTCTTACTGGATAGGTACAGTACCGTCTGTCTTCACATTGTCGCCAAATTTACATGATTGCGGGGATTCCTCTACAAGCTTAAAGTCACGCTATGCTAATTCAAATTGGAGTTTGATTTTAATAACCAAGCTTCTCCACGAAAGTACGATGCAATCCTCCAAATTCGGGGGAATATGGCCACTTTGGCTACTGCTGTAAGTATCAACCACTAATATTCATTGCTTTCACAATAGTGCGAGCCTGGTGTTATTCACAAAAGCTTATGAGATTATTAATAGTCAGATATCTGTTGCCCAGGGTGCCTATCAATGGCCTCTAAACCAACATCGAGAGTACGCTGATCCCTTACCAACATTTGCTACTACTCCAACTTTTGCACCCCATTTTTCACAGCTGTCAACCCTGGTGGACAACCGGCCAACAACTATATGGGGTTCACCTGATACGACACCGACAGATCATGGTAAGGAATTTGGCAACAGTGCTTTGAGCGCTCTGTGGCAGCCAATTCCCGTTTCATCTCCTCCCTTCACGACGACTGTCAAGCCTACTCCTGTCCCATCTAGCGAGCTTATCAAGCCGCCTCGTATTCCTTTAGTGAAGAATGAGGCAGACGAACTTAAGTTTCCAAAGGGATTTCAATGGGGCTTTGCCGGGTCTGCATTGCAGATTGAGGGCGCTGTCAAATACGAGGGTCGTGGTCCTACCATCTGGGAAGATAAACGCAGAGGCAATTACTCTGGAATCACTGGCGGTGGCTCCCCTGATATCACAGCTATGAATTACTTCCTTTACAAGCAAGACATTGCTAGACTTGCAGCTGTTGGGGTTGAGTCCTATGGCTTCAGCATTTCGTGGCCCCGAGTTGTCCCGTTTGGTGTCGCAGGGTCGCCGATAAACAAACAGGCCATTGACCACTATAATGATTTGATTGACACCATCATCAGCCATGGAATGCAGCCGGTAGTGACTCTCCATCATTTCGATACTCCAGTCTACTATGAGATGGATGATTCATTGTTGTAAGCAATACCTGATACCTCGTTCGGAAATATGGGCCGAAGGGCATTAACAACAGTTGTGTAGGTCATACGATCACCCGGAATTTGTTGACGGTTTTGTATATTACGCCCAGACTGTCCTTGCTCATTTTTCAGACCGTGTTGGAACTTGGTATACCTTCAATGAGCCTACTACTGAAGCCAGGCTTACGACGCGATGGAAGTTCAGCAAAAATATTTTGAAAGCGCACGCCAAAGTGGTGCGATGGTATCGCGATACTATTAAAGGCGATGCGTTGTGGAGCATCAAATTTGTTGGCGGAACTGGGGGTTTTGCAGTGCCCTTGGACCTGAATAATGCTTCCGATGTCGCTGCGGCGAATCGACGCAACGAATTTGATGTTGGATACTTTGCACGACCGCTTTTCCTTGGGCAAAATCCCCCCAAGGTGATGTTTGACACGCCGGGCTTGGATGTACCAACTTATTCCGACGAGGAGCTAGAGTTCTTCAACGGAACGGCAGACTTTTTCGCCTTCGATGTCTATACCGTTTCGTACCATTCAGAGCCTGCCGAGGGCTTTGAGGCCTGTGCTGCCGATCGGAACAATACCCTGTGGCCCCAATGCACTGTCAAGACGGATGTACGGGATACATGGACATCAAACTTCTATGACAACAAAGAGCGGATTGCAGTGAGTGTTGAATTGACCTCGCAAATACCCAAAGTAGGCGTAATATAACTGATATTCAAAGGTTCCTTCAATTCATGTCCGGTCTATGCTGGGTTTTTACGAGGCCACCTATCCCACGCCGGGCGGTATCATGATTGCTGAGTATGGCATGACACTCTACAAAGCTTCCCAAATGTCAATTCCCCACTTGCAGAATGACCTCACACAAACCTACTTTTACGTCTCGTTCATGGAGGAAGTCTTGAAAGCTATCCATCTTGACGGGATTCATGTAATTGGCATGCACGGCTGGTCTTTTCTCGATAATTGGGAGTGGAGCCAATACGATGACCACTATGGCGTTCAAGCATTCAACCACACCACGCAGCAGCGATTTTATAAGCGCTCTATATTTGATTATGTCGATTTAATGAGGGCCCATCTGGAAGACTAAACTAACACGCATGCTTAGTTTAGCGATAAATATAGTTTTATCTTATCATAATTTTTAAAGCCTCAAATGGTCCAGGTGCCCGAGAAATGTGGTCTGAATAAAAGAGCCTACAAGTATCGCAAATTGTAGCAGTTTTAGTAGATACGATACATTCTAAAGCTCCTACGATGTCTCTATAAATTGTCGACTGGTCCGAGGATGACGAGATGTCAGATCCAGTGATAAAAATATCCACCAGGCCGACTGGGTAATGAAAATTAGCTCTTTAACTTAGCTCTTTAACGTTCGGCACCAAACGGGAGAAAAACCAGAAAGTGACGAAACATTGATTCACCCCCCCCACCCCGCTCGCGAGCGATTTAGAACCCCTCAACATGAAGGCTAGCCATTTTAGCAGGGCATCAGCACACATACAGAAAGTATTTATGAATTGAAGAGCCCGATCCTAAGGGAAATTTCAATACGTGATATTTCGGGACGAGTGCTGGGCGACGAAACGTTGGAGCATTGTCTTGGTGTACGGACAATTAAGCTGAGACCAGGCGGCAACCGAATATGCCAGCGAGAAGCGATGTCTTTTTAGCAGCTTACAAATTAGAACAAAAGAAAATAACGGTGTGGAGCCTTTGTACTAGCTGAATGAGTGAGTGGTGGCTCGGCCCATATATAGCCAATGCCGATCTCAGTAGTAGTATTCACTAAATACCGTCTCACGCATCTCCGCGTCTATTTGTTTCGTATACATAGGTTAGTGGGCTGCGGACCACAAGGCCCTCCAGAGGCGCCGCGGAAAAACGGATCCCACCAATGGAGCATTTTTAGTAAATATGTGGTAACCCAAGATTCCTAGCCCTGTTAGATTTTGGCGCTGGAGGAGACGCCAAGGTGGCCTAGCTCAAGCCCCCGCTTCTGATCCCTCATTTCATCCCCGGCTTATAGTTGCCAACGCGGGCTCGCAGACACGCCTTGTCAGCGCCTATTTTGGTCAATTATTCTGGTTCTATGCATTATTGGCTCGAGAACCCGCTGTTTACCCATAAGCTGTGACACGAAGTCCACGTGATGTAGCCTTTTTATGCCAGTCGAACGATTCAGGCTGCCTCTGCCCCGCACATCTTTCCTCACTCCCTCGTCAATCATAACAATGTCGGATCTTCGGCTGATCTTGAATCCCCAGCCTGAAGCATCCGACTGCTCTCTTCTCCGCCTCCCAGACGAGGTCATCAGCGAAATATGTGCCACCCTATCCGTTGACTTCCAAGACCTGGAATGGCCCGTCAATCAATCACGATGGGTCCAGGCGAAATCTGGCCTGTACAACCTCAAAAACTTTAACGAAACATGTCGCCGAATTCACTCCATTTCCTTGCGGTACCTGTATCAGTCTCTCCTATACGACTATCGTGAGACAAACAAGCTGCTCTGTTTTATTCAGACACTCGTCAAGCAGCCTCACCTAGCAGCTCACGTCAAATACATAGCTAGCTTCAGAGAAGCTAATTACTATGACCGATGGGAACGTATCCATTGGCTGATTCCCGAAGAATCTGGTCTTCTTGTCCACTCTGAAGAGTACCAACCGGACCATGACACACACGGTGAAGGGCATCGACACAGCTTTATAGTTGACGAAATTCTGGACATGACCAAAAACTTGCGGCGACTTTCTTTGATCATAGCAGAGTCTGGCTACTATGGCGTGCTTTTGAAGCCATCAGCAGATTTGAGCAAAGTACGAGAATTAAATCTTTTTACAGACGGAGACTACGAATGTTATCTCGAGCAAGCCCGGGAGCTTTGTGAAAGGCTGCCAAATCTCGAGCACCTGACACTTGATGTGTGTAGCATGACTCTGGGAAAGATAACTTTGGCAAATCTCAAATCTCTAACCTTGAACATCAACGCATTCATCTACGAGGATGACTTCAAAAATATGATCCAGCACTGTGAGGCTCTCGAGTGTTTCACGTGCCGCCTCATGGTGCAGGAAGATACTCTGGCAATGGAAAATGCAAGGGTGATGAGCCCAAAGGTAATGATCAACGAGCTTGCATCCTGCAAATCCACTTTGCGATACCTGCAGATTGAGATGGCTGGTGGGATCTGTGACAATGTTGACCCCACCAATTGCGTCTTCACAAGTCTCAAGGGATTTTCAGTTTTGAAGACGCTAGTGCTGAGCAGACATTGCATTTACAACTATGAGCTCAACTCCTTGGGTCCAACGGTTGCCAACTTTGAAGACCTGTTCCCCCCTTCACTGGAAGTTATCAAACTCCAGAGCATCGACAATGAGCCACTGGAGATCCGGCTCAGGCTACGCAGGGTCATCACTGACTTGGAGTCCTTTGCCCGTCGATTGCCGAACCTCAAAGACTTCCAGTTCGAAAATCCATTTAGAGAGAAGGAAGACTTGGCAGCCCGGTACAAGGATCTTGTTGCAGAATCTGCGCGACGAACATTGGCGACACGGCTGTAGGCAGCTATACACTTGTCGCTATCTTTCTTTCTCTCGAGCTTTTCCTCTGTCGGCAAAAAATCGGTCTATGGATAGATGAGAGAATTGGGATTTTGGGGAAAAGTGGTTCTTGGAGCATGTTCTGAAAGCCGTTGCGCCATCCGACACAATCATTACGTGTCTGGCATAGAGCGATTTCAATGTTCATGTTCGCAGGAACCGACACAGGGTTGAGGAGGGATAATGAATGGAACAGAGCAAGGAACTGGAAAAGCCATTTTAATGCTTCCTGTTTTTCTTCCGCCTTTTTTTTTTCTTTCTTCAACTCTCTTTAACACCATTTAGTGGTCATGTGCGATTGTTTGGTCGCGCAATTGTGTATCCAAAATTAAACCTTACTCCTGGAGCATGGCCAAGATGACGGCTCAGTGGGCATGACAATGAAATGCATCTCATGGGGCAGCAGGGCAAGGGACATCTCAATCCGTATATTTCCCCCGCCCGTCACGTAAGAGGCCGTGCTGCCCTGGCTGCGTCATAGCTGGGGCCGCTGGGCTTTGCCTGACGCGTATTAGCGCCAAGCCGCAGAGCCCTGCCAATGATGCTAAGCGCGGTGGTTCGGTGGCGGCGGAGGTGGGACTTTCGTCTACGGGTCCCGGGTTGAGCTGACGTCTATTAATAGCGCGCTAGTAGGCGTTGGATACGAGATAGTCATCACGCCCAATCAATGACTGCCACCGCGACCAAACATGACTCCATCAACGTAACCAGGCAGCCATATTTCCATCACCTTAAAAAGGCTCCGGGTTGTATGTAGAATCTATCGGTATTATACAATGGGCTCTACTACAAACGTGCTTGCCGGCGGTGCCGCCGGCGACAAACCCGACATGGGCAACAACTACAGCCAAATCCACAACAACAACGAGCTGGCCCGGAACCGATGTCTTGCTGACCTTCGATTGACCGACCCTCGCGAAGACAAAGTCCGCATCGAAAAAGTGCAGGGCGGCCTTCACAGGCCTTCCTACAAGTGGATTCTCGACAATCCGGACTTTCAGAAATGGCGAGACGGCCAACAGACCCGCTTGCTCTGGGTCAAGGGCGATGCCGGCAAGGGCAAAACTATGCTTTTGTGCGGCATCATCAATGAGCTATCACAGTCAGAAAAAAGCGAAAGCTCAGTGAGGAATACCATCAGCACACTTTCGCGATCGGTCAGAGAGCTCGCTCTGCGCCAAACTTGTACTCCTACGATGCCATTCTTTTTCTGCCAGGGCTCTGATTCGCGACTCAACAACGCCACAGCCGTGCTGCGGGGCATAATGTATCTTCTACTCTGCCAACAACCATCGCTCGTCTCTCATATCCAGGACCTCTATGAGCATGGAGGCCAGGAGGTATTTGAGGGGAATGACGCACTCGATATCCTAGCCCATGCTCTGACCAGAATGCTCTGCGACGACCGCGCCAAAGCTTGTTACATCATCATAGACGCGCTTGATGAGTGCAAGACCGGGTTGCCTCATCTCATGGAGTTCATTATCCAGGCATGTGAGTTGAGCGAGGTCAAGTGGATTCTCTCAAGCCGAGAAATGGACCATGTCGAACAGCCATTGGCTCGCCTCGACCCACCATCCTGGAAATGTATCGATCTGAATTCGAGCATCGTTTTTCCTGGAGTTGACGCATACATCAATTACAAAGTCGGGCACATCAAATCGATAAAATGCAAACGGCAACTCAGAGAAAAAGCCCAGTACGAACTGCGGGACAAAGCCAAAGGAACATTTCTCTGTGTCACATTATTAGTTGAACAGGTGCAAACCTTCCGAAGCTTAAGCATCTTGAGCGTTCTCAGCGGGATGCCACAAGGCATATCACCCCTCTATCAGCGCGTGATGACACGAATTGAGCGCCTGAACGAAGAAGAGCGCAGGCTCTGCCACGCGGTTCTATCCATAGTAACCACGGCCTACCGACCCCTCAGCCTGGAGGAGCTAAGTGTGCTATCTGGAGTATCAGAATCCGTGGATGAAGATGGGGCTTCTAGGAAATCAATCTCTCTTTATGACAATGATCCGTCGGTGGAAGCCGTGGTAAAAAACTGTGCACCGTTGCTCACAATCAGTGATGGATTTGTCCATCTCCTCCACGGATCGGTCAAGGAGTTTTTGCACGACGATGTTAATGGGTTATCAAAGGTCTCACCGATTGCGCACTACGACCTTTTTTCGACATCCGTGCATGTAATGTCCAAGGTACTCTGCCGCGATATTTATGGCCTTCGGCGTCCGGATGCCTTGATCGACAGTGTTTCTACGCCAAAATCCGATCCTCTAGCCGCAGTGCGCTATTCATGTCTTCACTGGGTTGATCATCTACACGATGCTCTCTCTCAGGAAGATCCAAACGCCATCGACGTCATCTGCAATAGCGTGATGATCTTCACATTTCTCAGTAAAAAGTACCTTAATTGGCTTGAAGCCCTCAGTCTTTTGCGTCAAGTACCAAAAGCCGTGTCGATGGTAACCAAATTGGAGAAACTAATGGTCAGTCCATTCTACAGCACCTTATGGAAAGAAGAACTAACATTTTTTCAGGAACGGGGAATCATGGAAAGTGTATCTGAGTTAGTTCAAGATGCTCGTAAATTTATCCTGTCCAACAAGGTGGTCATTGAAAGAACCCCACTGCAAATCTACACGTCAGCCTTGGTCTTGAGTCCTGCGAGCAGTGTAGTTGCGGCCAAGTTCCAAAATGAGGTGCCTAAATGGATTTCATCCAAGAGAATCATCGACATAACACCAAACGACTCTGGGGAGACGCCTGAAGGCTACAGTGCCTCGATATTCTCTGTTGCATTTTCCAAAAGTGGCCAGCGTATTGTTTCAGTCTCATGCCGGAACGCGGTTCGGGTATGGGACGTCGCTTCGGGCCAATGTCTACACAAGATCAAAGATACGGACCACAAGATCACTTGTGCGGCCCTTTCCGGCGATGAACAGCACATTGCCCTTGGTTCAGACCTTCACGACAGTATCGAAATATGGGATGCGACGACAAACGAACGAGTGAGATCGCTGAGTGAGTTGGGGATCGCGCCAGCTTCTATAGATCTTTCAGAGGACGGAAAATTTGTTGTCCTCGGCTCACATTCCGGTGTGATCATCATTTGCGATACAAATACGGGTCAGCAATTACACAAGATGGAGGTCCAAAGCCACGTATCATCTGTGGCATTTTCTGCTGACGGCAAGCTCGTTGCCTCGGCCTCGGACGACAACGCGGTCAGGATCTGGGACTCAGCTACAGGCCAGTGCGTTTACGAACTGATGCTGAGTCGAGCCGCCAAATCAGTGGTATTTGACAATACAGCAGGCTCTCTACTAGTGACGGATCTTGGTAGTCTGGACTTGAATCTTCTGCCTCGCAGGAAGAAGACGCCAGTTAAGATCCGCTCCAGAAGCCTCAAGATGGGTGGATACGGTATAGAAACAGGTGAAACCTGGGTGACAAAAGACGGCGCCAAGCTGCTTTGGATACCCACTGAGTCTCAGCCAGTGGTAGCAGTAGGGCCGGGAGGAAGGATGGCTGTCAGCTGCAGCACGAGTTTTCTTTTGATAATGGAGCTTGCAGTAGACGGCACGGATAAGTGAACGATAATGACCGCTATGAGTATGAACTTTTACTAATTTATCCATAATTTTTAATTACTAATGAAATGAAATCATCATGGTCAACATGTAAAGAACCTAAAGTGGAATACTTAAACAAACTAGAGAATTGAACTTTGACATTCCTGACTGCTTCATCTCCAAATTCGCGGTGTCTTGGTGAGCGGCGTCCCACTTCAGTCATCGCCTTTGCAGCTCCTCCAATGATACAATTAGCAGCACTAGGGCTCCGAATAAGCTGGGCATTGGCATTCGGTATAGGGGATCCATTTCTCTTCTCGGTGTTTCGGCCCACAGTTTAGTCTTCCGTCGGTGTAGCAATCATTGCAAATGAGAAAATAGCCATCGCCACAGCCCGGGCACCTGTAGCCATTTCGAATGCCTCCCAGAGGGCGTGTGCACATGTCGCACCAACAATTCTCGAGGTTGTGCTTTCTGACTGCCTCCGCAGCGTTGGAATCCCCTGCGTCGATTTCAAAGTGCACCTCGTCGGCGTGATTCGTCAAAATATCAACAATCACTTGATTGCCACATCTCTTGGCCCACCAGATGATGGTGTGGCCAAAGTCATCCTTATCTCCCAGACAATTGGCTCGGGCCTGCAGCAGAGGCCTTATTAAGGACTCTCGCTGATTCCTCACAGCCGCGAAGATTGGGGTGGCCCCAAACCGATCTGCAATGCTCGAATCGGCCCCATGGCGGAGCATCTCATTTAAGATGTCATCTCTGCCGAACTTGGCCGCGTAGAAAATTGGCGTTCGACCACAGAGATCTCGTTGGTTGATCCACAAGTTTCCCGCGTTCAAAATAAGCGAGACTATCGCAGCGTTACGGAAAACTATTGCGTCGTGGAGAGGCGTCCGTCCCAAAACGGCCTCTCCAACATCATCAGTATCCCAGCACTTTTCCTCCAGAAGCCTCTGCGCTGCCGCCAAGTGGCCTCTCGCAATTGAATAATGAAGGGCTGTTCTTCCTTCGGGGCATTTGGCCAAGGGATTGGCTCCCAGTTCGAGCAAGATACCCATGGTTTTCGTCTCGCCAAGGCTTGCAGCGCGCTGGAGCACTGTGTTAGCGCCGTTGGTACAATAGCCATCTATATCAGCGCCGTTTTCAACAAGGAATTTGACCATTTTGAATTTCCTGTGTTTAGTGGCCCAGCCCAATGGCGTCCACCCAGTCAAATCTCGCACATTCAGGTCAGCACCATACTGCATCAGGAGCTCGGCGCCATCCGTGTTTTGCCATCTAGCGACGGTGAATATCGGTGTGCGGTTCAGTTGGTCCCGAAAATTCACATCCGCGCCCTTGTCGAGCAGATATCGGATCAGTGCGACGCCTCTCGATCTTGATTTGCAGGCCGGATGGATCAGGTCATTGAAGATGGGTCTGTCCTCGGTGGGGCCGTTTTCCCACAGAAAGATGAACAGGTCGACGTAGCCGCCTTCTGCCGCTTCGTAAAAGATTTCGCTCGAGTTTCGCTGAATTCCCAGGCTGTACACCTTCCGCAGCACTTCCAGCCGGCCGTTGTATAGAGCCCAGCACTCGGCCGTCCTCTCAAAGGGGTGGGAATCGCGGTTGGACGTGAAGAGGTAGCCCACCAAGAGCTGGTACAGGCGGCGGTTGACCCGGACGAGGGACGCGAGGTCGGATTCCCAGTCGCATTTCTCGGCAATTTGCGCGAGCAGCTCGTTGGGGAGATCCAGAAGTGCCATTTCGACCATGGACGAAGTTGCGTAGCTGAGTATTTTCGGCCGAAGTGCAGGTTCAAGAGCTGGGGTTCAGCTGAGGGGCACGGTAAGGCTAGCGGCGTCTTAGCGCGTGTTAGCAGGCACCAATCTCTACCCGCCCAGATCGACGATGGTAGTCAGTTCTGGTTTGCGTACGTGGTTCAAATTGGCGCGTATAGCTTGGTGAGATGTTCTTTTCTGTATTCATGGTGTTTTCCAAGCTATTTCATTGAAAGTGGGAAATTCCGACCGTGTCAAACATCATCACCAACCAACACACCCACGTGAGTCGATTGACGCTAACGGATTAGCGTCGAGGGGTCGTGTCGATCAACACGAGCAAAACTGATCCAGCCATCGAAAGCGTCCATTTCTGTGCCAATGAGGCATGTTTTTCTCTTGGGTGCAATCGCCCATCTTTTTTTTTTCTACTAAATACTCTACCGAGGGAGTAATAAGCTTGTTATTTAGCTCTGAAAATCCATGTTGAACGTGACAAATGCCGCACCTTGCAGCGTTACCCCGCTTACACATGTTTTCAAAGGTACGATGCAAGCCACGCCCTTGACAAGGATGACATAACATGTTTCACACGTGGAATTTGCTCTGTCAGCTTCCCTGATTTCATAAGATAAGGAGCATGAAGCAAAAAACATACAACAGCCGGGATTCGCTGGTCGTCACCGATCCAGCTACTAGTCGGCCCCTCACCAGCTTGACTCGGGGAGAGCAGACGGGATCCCGTATTCTCTGGTGGGTATGATCGTATGTGCAAGACACGAGCAGCAATCTCGTTTATAGTCTACCATTTCCAGCTCCTCAATCTTCTCAAGAGGCACCTCAGTATAGTAAATTCTTGCACTCAGTGTTTTGTCTCCGTCAAGCGCAGTCTAGATTGTGTACAGTCAATCAATCCCAAGAGTCAAATCTGCTAAGTTGTAGAGAACGCCCCTCTGCTTGTTACTGGATCCTCCCCTCTCTTCTTATTCCATCAAACGCAATTTGATTCTTCATTAGTGTACCCACCCCAACTCTCTCATAAACCCGGCTATTTGTCTGATCATTATTGCCGACAATACGTTGTACGAAAAGCACCCAATGCGCTTGAGACTCGTCGCGTGTTTTTGTGGTACCTTTTCCGATCACTACGCACTGCATCTTCTGATGTATAACGCCTTTCGGATCGTCCAGGATGATTGATTGCCCTTGGAAATCCACAACATCCCATACAGGTGCCTTGAGCTGGATTGCAAGCATATTTGAATCCTCATCATGGCATCTGTTTTCAGCCACGGAGAATGGAGATGTGATATCGTTGCTCCACGTTACTTTTCCAAAAGGAATTGGGAAATAACCAATCGCGCCATCGTACGCCATCCATGACCATGAGGGCACCAAAGTGCTGCGGGACGGCCGGATACGACGGAATGTGTCGCCTGTTCGCTGCCAGAGCAAACAGTGGTGCAGATAAACATCAAAGATTCCGTAACCACCCGTCGTTGCGAATGTATTGAGCAGCCTAGCCTCGAGTCCTTTAATGGCAACCGGCCGGTCAGATGCGAATGACAGTTTCAATCTCGAATAACGCTCATAAAGGTCTTGAAAAAGCCGTATCTTCATTCCTTTGACGTATTTGTCCACGGACTTGGGGAAGTCTGCATCACCAAGAAACGATGCTTTACGACTGTAGTCATCAGAAGGCGTCCAGGCTAGCACATGAAATGCATCACATCCATGCACCCTGATGGGCTGACTTACTTTTTCATCCTCATCATAGTCTCGCATCGAACACCCTCGCCACATTCCCAGTATGACTGTGTCTCGGTGAAGTAAATAGTCCGCCTCGATAGGGCTCGTTCCTGCAGTACCCATCCCCTCTGATTCAACTCGCTCTGGTCCACGTGGCTCGAAAAGTCGTCAATTGCCTCACAGATATAGTATGTGTTATCCCCTTTATCGCTGTTAGGGTCTAACATTCGAACACATCGTCTCCTTGGTCGACTCTTGAGGAAGCCATCGCCACTTCCTAAAGCGCAACTAGCGGCGATGGTACAGTATGCTGAGCTGAATACATGTTCCATCAGCTTAGATTCGGCCTCCCAGTCCTCTTCGTCATCTTGGATGATACAAAGCGAGTCGATCCAGAGCCAACGCAGACCAAGATTGCGTGTAACATTAATAGCATCCTGAAATGTCTTCGGGAGATGGGTCATGTCGATACCACTTATGAGCATATCAACGTTAGATTTGTACGTGCAAGAGTTGGCTGACTTCTGGAGAGACCCCCAGCGATGAGATAAGGCTGTGTAATCTCTTCCTCCGGTATGGCTGTGGTTGTTTTCTGACAGTCGCACCATTTTACTCTCACTGTCACCCACATCAATTAGTCGTGTCGGAACAAACTCACGGCGCCTGCGCATGCACTTGTGAGAATTGTCGCAGCTTCGAATCCATTCGTTCAATACTATAAAATGAGCCGTGCTCCCAGCCCGTGGGAGCATGGGAAACCCAGTATGAATGGCCTGTGAGAAGTGGGTCTGCGAGTCTGCCATCAAACAACCATCAGCGAGCTGGAACCTTGAAATAGAGACATATCAAAGACCTGGTAGAGTGTATATATTGACGACTGGCCGTCCTAAACCGTCATTAATAGTTAGGTATGAGCCAACTCGAGCGAATTGAATTAACGAGTCATTTCGTTCTACTCGGCCTTCGATGCAATGTGACAAAAGTAAACAAAGTTCACATATATCATTTTTTGCCTTGGCCGTCAGTCCCTCTGGGGAGTCGGTGAAGATGAATCCAGGTGCCCATGGTTGAAGATTACTACAACGGTGACAGATCTGAGATAGTTGGTCCTGCGGTACAACGTCTTCCGACTTGAGATTAGCAAAGATTTGTTGTGCAAAGCCATCATCGGGCTCATAGTCCCAATTATCGTTCAACTAGAGGACAAATAAGCCATGGATTTACAGATAAGAAGAAGAAGAAACTCGAGTACTCACTGGCTATTAGATAAGTTATCATCAGGCTGAATCCTGGGTGCATAGTTCACTTCTTGACTGAAGTTCAATTCCATAATGGACTTACAGTCTACCATGTAAAATAAGTGATCGAGTTTGGACGTGTCTATCCAGCCACTTACAAACTAAAATAAATTAATATTGCGCTAGATGACCAAGGAAAAATTATCTGGGGGTCAACTCACCCTCTAACGGGCCGGAAAGCAATACAAAGTCGATATTAGCCCTTCTTCGTTGGGTTTCTCGATAGCTATCTCAGCCTCACTCACATACTACATGTTCAAGTTGATCCAAATCAGTCTACACAGTAAGTTTGTTGTTGTGCTAAGCAAGACTTACTTCCTATTTAAACCAAAGGTAAGATCAGCTGTCATAATTGTGTAAATGTTTGGTACTCGGGATAC
The DNA here is from genome assembly GCA_003031705.1 of Calonectria naviculata. Classification (NCBI taxonomy): domain Eukaryota; kingdom Fungi; phylum Ascomycota; class Sordariomycetes; order Hypocreales; family Nectriaceae; genus Calonectria; species Calonectria naviculata. The sequence continues at coordinate 51,228 of NAGG01000293.1, forward strand.
TTACATTCTGAAAGGAAAATTATCGTTGATCAGTTTACTAGGTGAGTGAATAGAATGAATTTTCAGGGCCCGCGTACCCGATCGGCAACTGGAACCGCGAGCATTCCGCCCTTTGTTATGGGCTTGGGATGCGATGTTATTTTAGTTATTGACGACTCGTTATTCGGTCCCGGGCCAACTGGTTGAATTCTTCCGCTCTTCAGTCCCTCGAGGATATTTTCCAGCTCCGCAACCGCCTCTGAGGCATATGCACGAAACTCACGATCTACCACCGCACTTGAAGCATCATTAGAACCGCTTCCCCAAGTTACATTTCGCTGCACAGGTTTGACATCATCTAGCGTCATAACCTTAACGACGAGGAGCCTATCCTCGATGAGCTTGATCAAACACCCTAGTGCTGTCCCCTCGGCGCACCGCCAGTCGTTCTTGATGTGTGATATCCACTCAACTACAGTAGGATGTACCTCTGCGCGTTTCTTCTGTCCTTCTGAAGAGGTAAGCTGCTGAACCCTAAGATACAAAGGCCTATCGTATGTTTCGTAAACCTCATAGTATGTATTTTTGAGAACATTAGTGCATTGGTTGAGTTCGTCGGCGCCGTAAAGTATCCAGATGACAAATTCAAGAAAGATACAACCCAGGGCCCAGACATCGAACCGGCGAGATAATGGCCCGTCTGGGTGAGTTTCCATTTCCGGTGCCTCGTATCTTTTAGTCGACACTTTTGTGTTCGTTACATCCCTAAGCCTTGTCGCCTGGTTATGGACCCTTGCCAACCCCACATCCGTGATGACAAGTTTGACCCTGGGGTTGTGAGTGCTTGGCTGACCATCTCCTGTTTGAAAGCAAAGTATGTTCTCAGGTTTGAGATCGCCATGCCTGCATGAGTTGCTCGATTCTTGTTGCCTGTGTAACTCATTGATACCACTCATCAAGCCCGTTAGCTGGGTGAAAACCCAAACGAGATACCCGCGGTTCGTCTTCGGGCTGTTCTCTTTTGTGTTCCAGAATTGCCAGAGATTTCCCTTCTCAGCCCATGGGAACATAAAATAGTGGTTATTATCCTTTTTATAATAAGCAATGGTGTTGATTAAGTGCTCATGTTGGAGGCCATTCATCATTTTGAGGACTTCGGCCTCACGCCTAGCGGTGTCGGTCATGTCTGTTGTCAGCACCTTTAACTCTTTAAGAGCAATTCGTGGGTTTTTGTTCTCATCCAAGGCCAGAAACTGCACAACATTCAGCACCCATCTGACCAAGCGCAAGAAATATTCCGTTTCCTACCTGACCCATTTGTTCGATGTGGCTGGCGTAGACACTTTTCTCCACCACCCAGCTATAAGAAGTCCCTGTACTTCTCATTTCGCCGGTCCTCGTGAACGGAAGGCGCGTTTCCTTCTCAAATTTATACTCGAAAGTCCCTCTAGAAAAGACCGGGGCAGTGAATATCCATTGCCATGATTCGAAATCTTCGGTAATCTTCCAATTCCAAGGTGACTTTTGACCACAGAGAAATATGCTTTGACTTTCATCGTTGCTTTTATCATTGCAAGACTTCGCCTCCCATTTCTTGGTACTCTTCTGGCTAATCCTGATTGGTAACCATTCTTGCTGGAAGTTATTCTCGCAGAACCACTCAATTAATTCCGGTTTTTCGATCATGATGAGAATTCCAAAGATTTTATATGCTCTTTTGCAAACAAACTCAATAATCTTGGGAACATCAGATGTGTTTAAGTTGCAACTTTGAAGAGCCGCCTCAACCTTCTCAGGAGTCATTAACTGCTTTAGCTCGGTCTCAGGCATAAATCTTTCCAGTTTGTTCTCGTTGAGTTGCATGTGTTCTAGTATCTCGTCTTGGAGTTGTTCAGTCATGCTGGGCATAATTCTTACCAGCCCGGGTGGGTTTTTAGGCGATTTATCTTCTAGTCTGTGTTCCATTTGTTCTATATGGTACTTTTCCGTGCCACTTTGTAAACTAGGTGATTTCTGATTCATCTGCGGCGTGTAGCCTTTTTCCTAAAGAAGCACGGTTAGACCCGAATGGGTTCAACTTGATACACAAACCTCGAAAATTGAGCGAAGACAAGCAGGGAATCTCAAAGCACAGAGCATGTTTGAGCTTCAATGAATCTCACAAACATAGAAGAGGCCATGACGAGCTCCTTCCTCAAAGCTGATTGCTACAATTTCTTATCAGCCTCATCATGTGATAGAATGCAGGGTCCATTTCATCACGAATACTAAAGGTGCAATATTGGTTGCCTCCGGCCCTCCGCAGCGCTGACAGAACCGGCCAAGCCCGGCAGCCTCATCAGGCTGGCCAAAAACCCCTCACCATTTTCCTTACTCTCGACAGTCTGATGACGATAATTGATCCTGCAAGCACTTCCTAACTAGCCCATAAATGGCATCAACATGTGATGGCCAAATTCAACCCCGCAGGAAAAATGGATGTGGACTTCCGTTGTCAGAAATGCGTGCATGGGAACAAGGGGTTGATTGGAATAGTCGCTGTACGCCACCTGCAAGTCTTAGTTCAGCCATGCAATATTTACGCACGAAATCAGCAGACTGGTGTTCGCCCTCAACAAGATAGTATCTGGCCGAAAATGGAACAATGGTTCGCCTTCGCAATCAAAATGAGCTCCACGTCTCATTCACCTGCCCAATGAATCTTTGCCACGCCATTTAATACCCACCCTTGTGTTTCATAGAATGCCCATCGATATAGAATCACTATGGGCTCTCACCGAAGCCTTGGAGATGGGCTTTTCCCTTTCATCATGCCGAAAATATTTTGAGAAAGGCTGGCATCTGTTCTGTCCTATGTATTTTATACTCTTCAATCTTTGCATGTTTATACCTGATGGATTAAAATCCTGTTTCGGGAAGTCTCGCACTGCATGTAGCTACAATTGCTGGTGACCACCACCAACACGCCAAGAAGAAGGCGTTTGTTCGTTCCCCGCCATGATACATGACGGGGTCAATAGTACCCCCCCACCACCAACGCGTGCCTCCAACCTGCTGTGAGTCATTCCGGCTTTCAATACCACCTTGGACACTAGAATGGCCTATGACCCAAGTTTGATTACAAAATCCATCAATGTTTGTAGTTTCAGTTAAACGACACAGGGTGAAAATCACCACTTCATTTCCTCGGCGTGTACGAAGCAAGAAAGCCTACAAAGACGAACATCCAGAAATCAGTTTCAAGTAAGGACGGTATCAACTGACGCTAGGTCTGTTCCAATAAGTTCGTTATGGGTAAACATCACCAGCAAATACCATTAGATCCCTAAGCGGCGACATGAGATACGCCAGCCATGCTTGGCAATGGCTTGAGTACATTTGTTCTCAAAATGAGAGCGACTACCAGAGCCAAGGTATTAAAGACCGATTAGAGATAAAATTTGATTCAACCCAAATACCTCAGTATAATTGAAATAGAGAAGTTGGTTAAACTAGAAGTGGGTCAGTAGGCGCAGCAGAGGTCGCCCCTTGCAAGGCAACCAGCCGTCACGCCGTTTTCGGCCTGCAAGGCAAATGTGCGACAGTGCCTAATCGTCCACACCATCATATGTCAGCCCTACTTGTAATATACCACCCTATGTTTGCCTTATCAGGCTGTTAAATCACGCGGGGTGTCAGCGTAGACGCCACTTCTGTGAAGAACGGCTCGGCGCAAGAATTAGGCTGAGCGACTGGTGCAACTGACAAAATTGAGTTCTCCCCGGGGTCAAAAACGGTTTTCCTCCTTCTTAGGCGCGACCCTACGTCAAATAACTAAAATTCGGCATTATTTGTCTCATACAAGCGCAGGCGCCCAGGCACACCTAACGATAGAAACCAGCCGCGGAATTCAACTCTCGCGGCGTTAACAATGTCCTCGTTATACAGTGAGCTCCAAAAGAAGCTTATTTTATGCAGCATTACAAATAACAAATATCTCCCACTAAGTATCATACACGAAAAAGTCACTGCCAAAAGGTTCAGTGAAAGCGTGCCGGTGAGAGTCAAAATACTCGCTCTATTGCGAAACCATAGCCCTGAAAAGCAAGTCTCGCGAACGAGGAAGATTATCGCAATACTTGCACTTATCGACAGCCTCGACAAAAAGTCTATCAAGAGCTTGTATTTTAATGGACTCACGGATGAGCACCTCCCTCTCTTTAGAGATGGCAATAAGCTTCAATGTCAACGCGACAAAAAGATCTTCTTGTTTCCAAGTCTAGGCGAAGGAGATCTCGACAGATTTATCACGCAACAGTGGATGGTTATGACACCTAATTTGAATCTTGAGCTGTTGCCCACAACGACCATCTTGCTTGAAGAAAATTGCGCATTGCCATGTACATCCATTTCAAGTGTCAATACTTCTATGTTCAGCGAAGTTTTTAAAGCCGAGTGGAATTCCATGGTAAGATATGCGTCAATTCCATAATCACCAAGTCTAACTATGAAAGGACGATTCAGAAACAAAAGTATCACTTCCTATTGCAATCAAAAAGTTCAATAAAGGAAAATACTACGACCAGGAAAAAGAGAACCTAGGCAAGATCGAGTCCAGTAATATTGACAAACAGCACCTTTTCAACCACATAGCGGTGTGCGACCGGGCGAAATGCATAATTTTTCCTTGGGTAAATGGTGGAAACCTAGAGGCAGTATGGGAGGACAAATCTCGTAATAACAAAGCGACAGAACGGTGTCTATGGTCACTCGAACAACTTGTTGGCCTCACTCATGCACTAGAAGGCTTACATTATATCAACATTCGTCATGGTGATCTTAAGCCATCAAATATTCTCCACGTCACCGAGAACAAAGCTAAATATGGAACTCTGAAAATCGCAGACGTCGGTGTGTCGAAGAGCCACCAAATATCAACAGACTTAAGGCAGGACCCAACCGTGACAAAAGCTTCGACGCGAGTTTACGAAGGTCCTGAGGCGAATGATACTGGCAGACATCAGGCCCCAAGGTCCCGTAGGTATGACTGTTGGTCTATGGGATGCATCATTTTGGAGTTTGTCATTTGGATTCTCTACGATTACGATGCTATAAAAAGCTTCAAAAAATATCGAGAAAGAGTATCTCCGCACGGGAGTTATTATAAATCTACTCCAGACGAAAACATTGAAATTACAGAATGGTGGGGGGGCGTAAGAAGGCATCCCGAGGTGGATGTGGCTATTTCTTCTCTCCGAGAAGACGAAAGATGTCGCGGTACTTCTCTGGAGAAGCTCATAGATCTTGCAGATCTAAGGCTTCTTGTGATTAAAACAGATCAGCGCCTCTTATCTTCTGAGCTGCACACAGAACTTCTAGGCATCCTGCAAAGTTGTGAAAATGGGGGCATGAGATTGATGAATGAGATGGAGTGCGTTGGCAAACCAGAGATATTTTCCCGCCCCCCAACGAAATCCCCGAACACTACTCAGTATACCAATGGCGCAATGATGTAGTCTAACGGGTAGTTTTACTACAGTTTTTATAGATAGTGTCCATTTCATCTGGACATGATTCGAGGTAGTGAATATATCATAGTTCTCAACCCTAAGATTGCCCTAAAATCCGTCAAACGGAATTTTCTTAAAAACATTGAACATCCGAAGCAGCGACATTCATGTTCGAGAAATGCAAGCAGATATTAGTGTTTCATAAGATAGGATGATGAAGATTGTATTCCGCATTGTACACTGCTGAAGCTTAGTGCATAGCTTGATAAAGGGAGCACGACTATTCCAATGCTGATATCTAGTATTGTGCTTTCTACATAAAAGTTTTAGAGAAAACATGCTTGGGTCTCGCTGATGGATACTATAGAGCTGCATCGCCAGAAGTAGTGTCCTTGACCGTCTTCACCACTCTCCTGATGGTTTGCTCAAATGTTTCTTGAGGTGCTGGAAGGAATACAGCATTTCCCTCCTTTGCCTTTGAGTTCCACTGACTCAAGCCTTCTTCGCCCCAACCTATGTATTTGAGAAGTGGGCCTATCGAGGTGAAGTCTCCTTTGGCCAGCTTTTCCAAAGCATCCTTTTTGATCTCTCGACTTTTGACCCTCTCAATTTGAAAAGTCTTGCCAGTAGCACGCTCGAACTCCTCCAGCATCTTGTTCTGTGACGTTTCGTAAGAATAGATGTGAACATATGTGTTCTTGACAGCTTCGCGAGCCTTTGAATCAGAAAGAAGTTTCACCAGCGCAGCGCCAATATCCCCGATATTGGTGGTGAGAAACTTGGTGTTACCATCATCCCAGATTCGTGCCCTGTGATTCTTGAGATCGAACTCCAGGAAGCCAACTGATAGACCCTGTGCCGCGTTATTACAAAGAAAAACTAGCCTATTTTAGAATAGAACGTACCCAATCAAAGAACAAACCCGTGATAACGCCCACCCAATTCAGGCCCTTGTTCTCCAGTTTGGCAACGATGTCGGATTTGCCTTTCAGCAACGGCAGAATACTTGAAACACGGCTATCCGCAGTAGCATGGCCGAACTCGCTCGGAATAAACCATTTGACACTGGCCTTGGCAGCAGCATCAATCAGTACTACCTCGGCCTCCAAGGCCGCTGCATCCAAGACACACAAAACTGCGTCTTGACCCTTCAGAGCTTCAGTCAGCGGGTCCAATGCATATTCTACTTTCAAGACATTGATTCCATTAGGGAACGAGGCCGATGATCCTGAACGGCAAATCACGGTGACGTCGAATCCAGCCTTGGTGATGTAGGGCACAATGGCCTGTCCCAGATTACCACTGGCCTATCTTATGTCAGTCCCAACCCAGTTAACCGTTTCATGGAGAATACTTGCGCCGACAATGGCAACTGACTTGATGCTTGCCATATTTAGGAAATGATATTTGATGCGATTCGTTGATGATAAACAGGAAAATGATGCGAGACTGGCCGATTTATGTGGAGTTAACAGGACGTTCACACATGGCAATGAGGTAGATATATACTACGGAATCATCATAGGCGTAGAAGTTCCAATAGCAAGCGAACATTAATAATACGAGTCACGCAATAATGACCAGTATCATTAAAAATAAACATAACCTACTGCGCGTTTTTACAAGCTTAGTAAGGTTTGCTGCTGTACGATGAATAGAGAGTTCGCCCGATCAACCAATTAATCATCAGTGCTCATGGACACTCGCAGAGCAGACCGGAACTACCGGACAGATTTGCGTTTATGCATCACTCAGATTTCATTGACTTATACGTAATTTTCCCGAACTCGGGAGGCAAATCTATCCGAAATGTTAGTTAAGATATAATTCGGCCGATTATGTGGATCCATGCATTCGAGATCTCCTCGCAGTATGCTTAAGGCCACGTTGAAAATCCACAATAACAAGGCGGCCGCTATCTCCAAGGAGTGTCTTATATCCACACTCATTCTCCTAACTCTTTTCCCGAAAATTCCCAAACCCACAGCCAACATTAAAGAGACGATTCCTACAAAATTCTATCCACTCAGCTTTAGATACCTTGAGCCGATTAACCAAAGATATTTCACATATCGAACGCGAGAATCATACAACAGCTGTCACATCACATTTTCCAAAAGGCTGGTGACACTAAAGTCGTGCGGTAAGGAGTCAGCTTTTTGATGCCAACTACCTAAACTTGACCACAACGAAAAGCAACGCTGGCCAGTTCATGGTTGATGCGGGACTAGTAAACACTACTAACACGAGGAATAATTTCACCGGTATCATAATTTACAGATGTCTGCTTACAAACAGTGACTTTTTTTTTTTTTTTTTTTTTTGGCAATTGAGATGGGCTTGTCTTCAATGTTACGAGTTTATGAGGTGACGCGCCAGGCAGTAAACAAGTGAAAACCTGTTTGCTATGACTGAATATAGCTGGTAGGGTTTATTTCAAGCCCTAAAGAACGAATATGAAGTCTGAAATAATATGTAAGGTGGGAAATTTTCTCCTATCGAACTGCTAGACCTCTTGAATAGACACGCCGGTCCGGGCTCCGATCGAGATGACCCAAGGTCATGCTAATAATGATGATCCACTGATTGATGTGCTCAAGATAAATATGTAGGCGATCTTTTGTTGGCCTACATATGAACTGAGCATCAACAATTAATAGAATTATTGGTATGTTTGATCAGTCCAATCGACCTCGGAAGTCGTCGGATGTTTCGGGATCATCCAACTCTAAACGTAGCCAGGATGAGGGCCCTTGACAAATCATCACTGGTCAAAGCGCTCTAACGCACAGAACCACTTGAGGGAAGCGTGAAACGGGCACAGGCGAGGGATAGGGTTTGAAGGTATTATTGGCATGTTACATCGCTGCCAATATGAAGCGGGTCTAAAAACGCTTGGAGCCTCCAAATCTAATAAACAAGATGAAGGGCCCCACGCGTGATTGGCTCCAGGCTCGAGGATGCGACGAATGTTAGATGTAAGTTGTTTCAGAGGTTGATCTACAAGTCGTCATCCTGCTCTCACATGGCCTCCATATTGTGCAGATGTCGATGTAGGCGTTCTATTGGAAGTAATGACATGGAGATTTCCGTCACCTTTCTACTAGAAACTGAATGGACCCTTGGAAATAAGCACATGGGAATGATTTATTGGTCAGTCACTATCCCCGCACTCATTAAAAGCTTCCGGGTCAACATCATTCCAGTCCCGTCAAATATTAAGCCTCCGGGATCGACAACCCCCATCAGGAGTGACAGCGTATCACGGCTCCCTTTGCGGAACAGGAATCTTCACATCCCTCAAAATCCAAGACAACCAAGACTAGCATCACATGTACCGGACAAGACACGGTATTCGGATTGCTCGGTTAAAAAAAAACCATTCCTAGGAATAGAAAACAAAAAATCAAGCTTTGTCCTCGTATTCTAGGAGAAACTCCATTTGCGCTACTTGGCCATCATCATTCAGAACTAGTGGGCCCTGCTACAGACAACCCTGTCTACACGGCAGTGTCGGCGAGGCTTGCAAGGGCTGCTTTACTCCACGATAAAATAAATTGATGTCGTCCGCCCAACTTTCAACGTCGAGTTCAATTCCTGTCGCCAAAAACATACGATAATCCAATCGCCCGTTGCGAAATCATAACGTCTCGGTCGGCGCCACCATGTTACCAGCCCCTCCCACGCGGGCCATCGCCGTCACGCTCGTCATTCTCGCCTTTGCCCTCATCATCATTACGGTCCAATTCACGAGCGCGACCGACAGGCTACCCGAGTCTTTCAGAAAGTTATTGCCATCGGGCTCATCAGATACCTGGACAGTGGCGAAGAAAAAGTACAGCGGTCTGGCAGACGATAAGTTCACGCAAGTTCCCCAATTTTATCACAGGCGTGCCATTCTACTCTACATTTCACCAGAGTGCTTTTAGTATCTTCTTCAGTGCGGGGGAGTTAACACTTGTCGCTTGCAGAATCGCCATACAAACTTATAAAAGACCAAAAGAGTTCAATGACACCCTCAAAGTCCTCATTCGCAGCAAGATTCCATCGCTTGAAGAAATAGTTGTCGTCTGGAACGACCTCGAAACTGCTCCGCCACCCGACTTCATATCCAATCACGGCGTGCCGGTTCGATATCGCAAGTCCAAGGTCAACAGCCTCAACGAGAAGCTTTGGCCCGACCCCAGCTACAAGACACAGGCGATTCTTCTGTCCGACGACGATGTGTATTACCACCCCCAAGACCTCGAGTTTGCATTCCAAACCTGGAGAAAATTCGGCAAGAACCGCCTCACTGGCGCCCTCGCTCGCTGTGCCACGCATGATCGAAATGGAGCTTGGCAATACTCCATGTGCTCTAAAGATCTGACTCAGAACAACTATGCGATGATTCTCACCAATCTCTGTTTTTCACACATCTCATTGATGGACTATTATTCTTCAGACGAGCCAGCTATGGTTGGGTTGCGCAAGTACATCGATGAACACTTCAATTGCGAAGATATTGCTCTCAATTTTGTTCAATCACATTTGACTCGCGAAGGGCCCCTGCTGGTCAGTGGTGTCAAGGAGTACGTCAACTACGTACCCCCAACTGGAATCAGTCACAAGCCGGGCCACATCGAAGCTCGCAGCAAGTGTATTAATGATTTTGAGGATATGTTTGGTTACATGCCGCTCATCAACGAGACGGCGTATATGCAAAGAGGGGTCTTGACACTTACGACAGGATAAAGTCGGCTTGAAAATGATGGCATGAATCACGGAGTTGAGGCGATGAAGGCGTTGGTATTTTGGAAACAGATCCGCGAAACTTTTGCGGAAAGGATATCGCATTCACCGAAAGGAGAGTTTCTATCACGGAGACTTGTATGGCTGGGTTGATGGATTCAGCAGGCCAGTATTAGTCTTACGAGTGACGCATTCATCTATTCACCTGGATCAGACATTAATTGGCTTTAAGTTCTTAAAGCTAGTTACTAAACTGGATGTGACGAGAGTGATCTTTGACAAACCAAATACGTCAACCGCGTAGATCTGGAAGTAGCCCACTTGTTCTTGAAACCCAGAATCAACCGTGAAACAAGCCAACGGAAGGAGTAGCAAAAGGATCAGGGGTTGAGCTGAGACGGCTTCACATGCTATGAATATATTGCCTGCCAAGGTGGGCAATGTAGTTGGGCAAATGGAATACCTGATGTTGAGGAGCCACGTGAAAGATGAGATTGTTTTGCACGCCCAGACTAAAACCAAACTTGATTCATCGTTTTTATTGATATTTCCTCTGTTGAGGCTAGCTGCTCGTAAAAAGGACATAGTGGACAATTGACAAAGAGTCAAGAGCAGTAAATAAGGTCGCAATGAGACTTCTGCCCAGCCTTGGAACAGTGATCAAAATGATGTGGCTTAACGTTTTCCAGAATCTTGGTACCGAGTTAAATTAACGGACTGTCAAGCTTTTTATGATACACCGAGAAGGGTACGAAATTCACAACACAAGAATAAAGCTTGATTCAGAAATGCCTTTCTTGGCGCGTTATCAACACCGGCTAAGCTAGTAGGCCACGCAGTCAAGCTAGAGCCCTAATGCCTAAAGCAAGCACCACACTTGCCCCTGCATAACATACTAACACTGGCCAAGAGCTATAACAATACAAAGCTCAAAGGGAATGGTGGTGCTATACAAGTATCCAAAGAAAGTGATTATCATGATGCAACACGAAGAAATGCTATAATTCCATCAATTCAACATCCATAGGGAGAGACATGGCTGTAGCTCCGGCTAGCTTGAGGACAAAGTTCATCCAAGAAACCGGGTTCAACGTGTTTCACAAAGTTAGACTCTGTCTCTGGCGCTCAACATTCTTTTTTTCTTTTTCGCGCCCCAGGTTCAGCCTCAACAGACTAGAGCCATGAGTTATTCAAATTCAACGGGGTGAGCAAAATATCTTTGACTAACCCGCTCTATTCGAGCGCGGTATTGCAAGGGCTATGAAGTGGATAAGAAAGTGTACCTTTGTGCCTCCTAATCCATACTGAACTTGAGCGACCTGAAATCTAGTGGCTCGGCATGGTCCGTTGGGGTTGGCACACGTCATAAAACAACACGGGAGCATAATATATTCATTATTTGTGCATTGCTGCATAACTCCCCTCCGGACTATTGTTCCCCCGTGATTACACGGCAGATTAGCATCAAAACGGGCGCTCACTAACTCTTAGCGCCTGCGCAAGGACCGTTTCTCCCGGGTGTTTTTCAGCTCCTAGTCCTAGTTAGATAAAGTCCCCACAGCTTTCGAGGCCTGATTCGTGAAAAGTGGGTGATCGTATCAGGGATTCGGCGTGGCGGGCAAGGGTTGCAAGACAAAAGAAGCAATCATGAACCTTGTGTCTCACCCTGCTCACCTATCATGGCGGTGAGAAAAATGGAGTATCAGATTGCTTTTTCCAATATTTCAGGGGTTGCGCTTTCAGCTTTTATATAACCTGAGGGGCCAAGAGCTGAAGACTCACGGCATGCTCAATTTTCTACATCAAGATCCATCGTACATTCTCCACGATCGGTGGCGTTCAGCCACTTCCGCTAGCTTGGGTCCATCTCACAACACAACATTCGCATCTGAATTACCATCACCTCCTCCCATGCCCGCTATGCTAATCTACTCTTTGTGATCAATTGTCGAAAAGCTATGTGGGATCCCGACTCGGAATTGGGCGACAGAAAGTCGCGCCGTCCTCGCCAGTCTGCGCTTCTGCAATGTCTTCGCCAGCTGCCGACGAGGAGATTGGTTCTGTACATCGCAACGTTGATGCTAATCCCCAGCTTCCTGACCCTGTATCATTTCCGGGTACGCTTCGTTCCAATACATGGCCGGATTTGAGGGCTGACATTGCGCAGGACCGTGAATATTTTTCTTCCAGTGTAGAGAGTGCTAAAGCGGAAGCGGGAGAAAAAAATCATGTACAGCCCAGTGAGGTGATTGGGATCCAGCCGAGCTCTGGGGCTAGCCAAAAGACGCAGGTGGCCCCAGTGGAGACTGAGGCACCAGAGTACACGCCATCCGTTGCAGACGAAAAGGATCCTGGAAACGATCACGATGTTCCGGAGGAGGATGAATATGTCCCGGAAGTGAAGAATGAATCGCCAACAGTCAACTCAAAGCAGCCATCAGCGACAGAGGAACCTAAGCCAAATGCACCCACAGATGCAAAGCAGCCATCTGAGACCATCAGCGAAAAGAAGGCGGACGCGCCATTGGGCCAGACTCAACCTCAACAAGATGCGCCCCAAAGCACAGCGAAAACAACTGCACCCGCAGATGGCAAGCAGCCAGTTGCATCCGCGGAGATCGAGGCACCAGTCGTAACGAACAGCCCTATCGAGCCTGTTGCGCCTACCAACGACAAGCAACCAGCCGCATCCGACATTGAGGGACCAATTTTGGCCGACAGCCCCAAAGAGACCGTTGCACCCACAGCCGACAAGCAGCCTGATGCCCCTCCTACCTCTGGCCTTCGCAAGGTTGAGCGCCGATTAATCCCCCTCATTGCAGTTGATGGGCCAAGTCCAGACATATGCAAGCTCATGTTTAGCGGAATAGCCAATGGTTACCCGGCCCCTGTCATCATTAACTGGGGAAACGATGGACAGCGAGCCTTCACCGGAGTCGACCAGTCTCACCTTTACAAGATTCCGAAAGCGCTCGAGTACCTTGATCTTATGATGGGCGAAAAGGCTCATCCTGACGACAAGATAAAAGACGACGACCTGATTCTGCTCATTGACGGCTGGGATATCTGGTGGCAGCTCCCACCCGAGATTTTCATCAAGAGATACGATGAGATCAACAGACGGGCCAACGAACGACTGGCCAGGGAGTGGGGGGTGTCTGGAAACATGCCTCTCAAGCAGACCATCATTGCTGGATCTCAGAAACGATGCACTCCAGCCCCCGAGTTCGGCTTCAATATCCACTGCGACGCACTCCCCGAAAGCCCATTGCGAACGGATCTGTACGGCAGCAGGACCGATAAAGGGGACGACCCTCGAAACTACCGGCCTAGAAATTTCAACGCAGGTACCATCTATGGCACTGCCCGCGACATGAGGCGGTTCATGCGCCGTGCTCTGGACAGGATCAGCCGCATTTCATCGCACACTCCACTCGTGCGGTCGGATCAGGGCATGTGGGCTGAAGTATGGAGTGAGCAGGAAGTCTTCAGGAACTGGCTTCGAAAGCAGCCCAACCGGGCTGACCCAGCATTCCTGAATGACCCGGCGATGCAGGTCATGCTTGAAACCTTTGAGCTCCATGTCGGCGTCGACTATGCGCAGGAGCTTGCCATTCCCACCGCATTCTCAGAAATAGATGGCATGATGCTCAAGTTCAGCAACCAAACTTACATTAATCAACGGTCGGCCAGGCTTGGAATTGACCCAGTTCGTTTGACAAGCCTTCCAGAAGATGTCTTGAGCGTGCAACCCCCGCTGCAGAAGTCTCTGCCAGAAGAGCAAACGCCTGGTTGGAATGACCTTACACTCTACGCGGACTTGTTCACTGAGACAGTCCCAGTCATTCTTCATCACAATGCATACGAGGCCGACCTAAAGAAACGTCGTGAATGGTGGTGGGATGGCACATGGTACTTCCCATACCTCCGAACCCTTGGCCAAAAGTATTTGGAGCAGCCAGTGCATTTGGAGACGCTTGCCCAGTACACTTCGGGCAACGAAGAAGTAACATACAAGCCGCTTCCCTCCGAGAAGACGAAGCGCAAGCCAAGAAGATTTTCTCCCGAAATGGTGGAGAGGGGTTTGCCGGTAATGGAATTTGACGAGGTGTGCAAGGAAAAGCCTGGTGAGAAATACTGGTTTGATGAGGTCTTCCGGGACGACCTGGGCCCATTTTAAGAAGATCAATTTTAATGCAATGTCGAAAAGAAATGTACGATAGAACTTACTCGGGGAACAATATTTTATTCATGGGATACAAATGAGGACTTGGTGTTGGGTAACGAGAATAGAGTCAAAAGATAATATTAGCTAGTGAACAAATGACACACATGTACTCTTCATTCCCAATGTCGAGCTTGTCGCAATCCGAGTAGATGGATGAAGTTGTCAAATCTCGTGGGCTTGTGATATTAGCTCCAGAGCCTCGGTCCTATTGTTCAACTGCGCCAAGACCACAGCCATCTTCCCGTAGTTACGAGAAATACCCCGCAAGGAACATGTCCCAGTAAGGTCCGAGTTGAGCACCGATAGGCGCGTCTAACTTTTACAACAAGTCCTAGACACTCTCGATTCTGCTAGAGCGCCGAATACTTCCTCAGTATTCTTCCAGGGATTGCATGCAATGGAGCGGAGGATAGAATTATTTGAAAATGGAATCAAGGCCGAGATGAATGAGCTCCTTCCTAGTTGGAATGCGAAAAAAATCAGAAGCCCAAACAAAGTTGAGCCACATTCAAATTTACGATGTGGCCGCAAAGGTGTGCCCGCCATCCAAAGAGGCAGTTAGCTGAAATGCAGGTCCCATGCCAATCATTCTTTTTGGGACTATGTCGACCTTGCCTAGTACAGTATCCAGGGCCGATGCAAATGCGGAGCTGGCGGGGTGACATTGGTTCTGGGCGTTCGGAGCTGAGCCGAAAACTAGCACAAAAATGGTCGGCGGGGTTGAAAAGGTGAACTTTGCATTGATCATAAGGGAGCTTAATTAACAAGTAGCTTATTCCAAAATCTCGTCCCAAGGTTGGCCCATTGGTGTAGACTTGAAGTACTTCTGCCACTGTCTATTCAGACGTAGTTGTCGCATCAGGCGGCTGGTTGGAGGGCTTTTTCTTGGGCGGGTTGTTGTTCTGCCAGGGTCGTGAGCCTTGAGCGGCATCTCGAATTTATTGCCATGTGTCTCCACTGGTTCCTAGGAATGATACGCGTGTGATATCTTTAGATCACTTCGCATTGACTCGAAAGCCATGTGGGTAACGTCCCGTAGCCCGGAACGGCAGGTAGGGAAAAATTCTCCATAAACACCCACACAGTTGCTCCACAGCCGACTATTTGCTCAAAGCAATCAGTTGTTTATATTTTAGATGAATCATTTGATTCCTTTGAAAGCTTCCATTGGCTTCAAAATTGAAGATCTGTAGCAAAATTCGCATCATCAGCTTAAGCACGAAACGTGTTCAATTCAATTAGACGCTCAGCGTCCAAAGCAGCAACAACCCCGCTCGGGAGTTCATGGGCCCGGGAGGTGAAACCGTACGTCATTGGCAGGCTACCCCAGAAAGTGAACTGACCCCGGTCATTCCGAGGGGAAATCGGTGCCAAGCTGGCACAGTCTCAATGGCTCGGCCTGGGGACTGAATGCAGCATATGCAGGAACCTTTGTGAACGGGGCTTTTTGTCGTGTGCTGCTTGTGTAGTATCCTGGGCGCAGAAGTCTCCCCATTTTACTCTTGGAAAATGGTCTTGCTCCGAGATCGAAATCAAGCACACCAACAGCGTATGATTAGTTGAATCCAAGTTGGACATGAAGCTTAATTGGGAGAAACGAATTAAGCTTGGAAATATTTATAAATACTCGGCAATTTCTCCTCGTTGCTGATTTTTCCCAGGCTACACACAGCTCCCATCAGCAGCTCTATTCGTTCATTCAACTCTATCTGTCTCGTCTCACATTCGTGACGAAGTCAATCCAATCACACAGTCAATTCATTTTTATCAACCACATTCATTATGAAGTTTATGCACCTCCTAGCTTTGGCCTCGACAGCCTTCGCTATCCCAACGACTATTCAGGAGACAAAGCGTCAAGTAGGCTCCACTGCCAACGATTTTAAGAACAGTGGATGCAATGACATTATCTTCCTCTTCGCACGTGGCACCGGAGAGGATGGCAACATGGTATAGTCCTTCTTCCCATGGCAATTGACCATGTCCCCATTTCAAAATGATTCTAACTGTATTAGGGTACCGTTGTTGGACCTGCTGTAGCCAACAACCTCAAGGCAGCATTCCCTAACAAGGTGGCTGTCCAGGGTGTTGATTATGCCGCGCTGTTGCTGCCAAACCTTCTCCCTGGTGGTGCCGCGGCTAATGATATTGCCATCATGAAGAAACTGATTGGCGACGTCACTACCAAGTGTCCCAACTCCATTGTTGTCACTGGAGGTTACTCGTAAGCAAACCATCCTCGTCTATCCCATCATTGATGCTGATCCAGACGCACAGCCAAGGCGCCGCTCTCAACCACCGCGCGATTGAGGGTCTTACTCAGGCCCAGAAGGACCGCATCGCGGGTGTTATTACTTTTGGAGACACTCAAAACAAGGCTGACAATGGCCGCATTCCCAACTTCCCCACCAACAAGCTTTTGATCATTTGTGCCGAGAACCCACGCGATGCTGTTTGCGACGGCAACTTGGGCGCAGCCGCTCAGCCACAGCACCTGTCTTACGGCAGCTACGCCAGCAAGGGATCAGACTTCCTTATCTCAAAGATCCGCGCTTTCTAAGTTGTTCAAACCCTCATTGGTTGAAATTCCATGTGAAAGCTCGTTTGTTGAGCAATGAGACAATTCTTGGTTGTGGATGATAGGCTGATTCACAATTTGGTCGAATCTCTTCCTGACAAGTTGAACCAACTTGACTGGTATATAATATTGAACTAAATATACTGTGCTTATAACTCATTCTGAGGACTTCATATTCAATATACGGCTTAAAATGCCACCCCACTACAGCGCAATGTGTACTGACTTGAGCTCCGTCCAGTAGTCCGTCGCATACTTGGAGTATTCTCGCCCCTCCCCACTTTGCTTCCAACCACCAAAAGGCATGTCTATCGCCCCAGTTGGACTTGTACAGTTCACGCCCACGTTCCCTGCTTCGAATCTCTTTGCGATGCGTAGGGCGCGGGAAATGTCCTTTGTAAAAACTGAGGCATACAAGCCAAATTCTGTGTCGTTGGCGCTTTTGATAACCGCCTCCTCATCTTCAAAAGTGTTCAGACAGAGCACGGGGCCGAATATTTCCTCCTTCCAAACCCTAGCATCTTCGGGGACGTCCTTGATTATGGTTGGCTGGACGAAGTAGCCCAAGTCTCGCTCACGACCACCACCTGTGACAAAGCCAAGCCCTGACTTTTTTGCCTCATCGAAGAAGTCCATAATTCTGCGGAACTGCAGCTGATCTACTTGAGGACCACGTTTCGTCCTCTCTCCCAGAGGGTCCCCAGAAGAACCGAAGCTTTCCAGCGAAGCTTTGAGGGTTTCGACAAACTTATCAGCGATGCTTGATTGGACAAAAACTCTTGAACTTGCGATGCAAGCCTGACCGGTGTTCATCAAAATGGAAATTGCAGAAGCCCGAGCAGCTTTTTCAACATCCGCGTCGTCAAACACAATCAACGGACTCTTTCCTCCGAGCTCAGTCGTCACGTTCTTGAGGTTTGACTCAGCTGCGGCCTTCTTTATGGCCTTTCCTGTGGCCGTTGACCCAGTAAACGACAGTTTTCGAATCTCCATGTGTCGCGCAATGGCCTCGCCGCAAGGACGCCCCATTCCATTGAGGAGGTTGAAAACTCCCTTGGGGAGGCCTATTTCTTCGCAACACTTCGCGACAATGAGAGGACTCAGTGGCGCCTTCTCTGAGGCCTTCAATACGAGGGTGTTGCCTGTGATCAAAGCAGGGCCGATCTTGGCCGTCACCATGATTACCGGTGCGTTCCAGGGTGTAATTGCACCACAAACACCAAATGGTTGACGGAATGTGAGATTAACGAAACCAGGAGTGTTGAGGGATGTATCTCCCTGCGTATCATAGGCATGGCCTGCAAAGTACCGCAGCATATTGGCAGCGGTAGGAATCGTGTCTTTTCAATTTACATTAGCCGAAGGCATTCCTCAATTAGTTGGCGGTTGCCTAAATACTTACAGTCGTTGTCCACGGGCTTTCCCATGGTAACAGCATCCAAGTAGGAAATTTCGGCTGCGTGCTTCTCCAACGCATCTGCAAGCTTGAAGAGATAGGCGCCGCGCTCAACTGCCGCCAGTTCAGACCAAGTTGGAAATGCAGCCTTTGCTGCGGCAACAGCTTCGTCGACATCAGAAGAATCTGCCTCGAAGACTTTGGCCGTCAATTCCTCGGTGGTCGGGTTGATGACGTCGAACATCTTTCCCGCCTTGGAAGGGACGAATTCGCCATTTATGAAGAGCCTGTTCTCGATGGGGAGCTTCTTGAGCTCGTCAATACTACCCGACACAATGTTATTTCCAGCGTTCATTTTGAATGGTCCTTCGCCTCGGAGGAGATGATTAATATTGAAGGAGTAGATACTGTCGGTTACAAGATTGAACGAATACCTGGTTGGGGCGGTCTTGGCTATTCTATATACACAGAAGCCTTGGCCGATGGCAATCAAGGCCAAATTATTCAGCTCCAGTTTATTGACATCGGAATGTGAATTAAGGTATCAGTTCATCACAGTCAGTTGACACGGGATGTGGAAGTCATTTCGTTAGCCTGCATACCCGTAGAGCATATTTGCCCCTCCCCAGTCGCTGCTACCCGTGTTTTACGCCAATGATCTTCCTCCTCCTGTTGAAACATGAACCTGCAGAAACACGGCTTTACAATTATGCAAACGGATTTACACGGACTTAGCATTCACGAGACCCTGGGCAATGATTCAACATTGGCTTGGCATACTCCACACTCGCCAAGTTATCCCCTCCCTCCCAAAATGATGAGGAAACCCAGGACACAGAGTCGAAAATGACTCAATTGGATAAACTCAATGTACCTTTCGCACAGGTAGAAATCGGAATCGTTTAGCAATCGCTCCATCTCCGTAGATGCCGTACTTAAACTTTGAGTGCATCGCCGCCTCTCTCCCCGTGTGAGGGGTGACCGGGATCCTCGGGCGCTTAAAGAAGCTTGTCCAAGATGCCGGGACTGTGGCAAGTGGGAGTGCATAACAAGTCATAACCAACTGGGCATCCTAGGCGCAGCTCTTGGCCGCATATCTGACTTGTCGGCTCGGCTCGATGAGACTCGGGATTTCAGATTTATTCTCATGATCAAATACTTGGCAGAAGTACTCAAGCCTATGCATCATTACGTAGTATGCAAGACATGACACACTTTTATCGGAAGCAATCTGAAATTGACCGCGCCCTACGAAGCCACGGCCTACCGCAGGGCGTGCACAGGCCACAGCCAATGTCTAGCAAGATTGGACAAACACAATCCGATCTCTGCGTCGGGCCGAGGCAAACAGCACAAGAGTTTGTTCATCGTGTTCACACAGCCACCAGCAATATATTATATTGCCATTGCTCAACCTTGGTTGACCCTATTCTTCTTTGGGCTACCAACTGTCACGGAGCAGCGCCTGATATTCCGTAGAATTGCACATGGGCTAGCGGAGCGCTCCACGACTGCAAATAACCCAACTGCCCGCTCGACGCGGTTGATGCTCATTTTTCTTAATATTAGATTTCGTTTCGAGCAGGCGATTAACAGCGCTTTGACCACACTCATTGCGACTGTGATGGTTGTGGTGTAATTATCTGGTTGACGGTGGCAAGCCTCCATTCCCGTGCCTGGGAATTGGCCAATTATTTAGTAGTGGCGTGAAAACAGTACATATATGCCCACCAAATATGTGTGGTCGTAAAAGTCACTATCACATTTTTGTGGGACTGGTACGAATGTGGAGGCTTACCACAGCTAAGCAGATAGAGGTCATTGCAGTCTGTACACGGTGAGCAGAAATTTCGGAAAGAAGTGAGAGTATTGACCAAAGTAGAGCTTTTCGAGGAGTTTGACATTGTGGCTTGATAATATTGCGATGGGGGGACAAGCATAGGATGGTTCTTATCGTTATTTCAGTTACTGGACATCGATCACTCACCAAATGCCCCAATCACTTTTGTTCCGTGAAAGGCAGCTTATTTCCCAAGTAAGAAGCAGTAAATTAGGAAACAGGCTCCGGGGAAGTGAATGTGCTTATAGCAAGGCTGCTGCTCAGCTTCGAGCTGCGGCCGTGATGGGTTGACTGAGCATTGGGGGCACTAATAAAAGCGCAACTTTTCAAGATTCGTTGCGAAGACCGAAAGACCTTCTTCCAGCTCGAAATCCAGTCAAAATAAATTGTGTCCCATGTGTCATCAATCAATAAAAACTTTCAGGATGCGTCGAAGAATAATATAGAGGTCAGATGTCAATGGGAGAGTTTGCCGAGGCATACTGTGTACTCGGCCATCTTGTTTTTCATCATTTGTCCAAATATCCCAGTTTCCATTGGAAACTTGCTTCTTCTGAATCACAGGAAAAGATACCATAGTGTCATCGCAGGTTATCGATGTGTTGCTTGGGAGACATCGAAAAGAACCACTCAAAGAACCAAAAGCAAGCCATCAAGGTAGTCAGCTGCCGCGTCTTGAGGAATGCCCAATACCTCAACCAATTGCAGCCATTTTGAAAAACAAATGCCCTTCTAGAATCGAAGCGATGCTTCAGGTCATCACACAACGTCCATTAGTTCACTTGCAAGAGAAAACACGTCTGTTTTGATGCCGCGTTCGACGGCCATCTCGGCCTCCAGCGGGTCCCGGCGGCGGCGGCGACACGTGGGTTTTCAGCGCAAGTGGCTGAAAGAAATGGATGGAGCCAAGCGTCGGCGTAGCCATGAGATGGGCTTTTTTTCCCAAATGGCCTCCACCAGTTGGTCGCCGAAGGATGTACTTCTCCTTGGGGCCTAGATGCGGCCTGCTAACATCAATAGCGCCTCTCAAGATTCAGCCCTAATCCACCTCGGCTGCCAGTTCCGAACTAAGGAATGCGCCGTTGAATCAGCCAGGCAGGCTTCTCTTTCCTTTAGCTCCAATACTTTTTTTTTCCTGAATACGATCTCGGAACGACTATTGGAGACCATTGTCGGCCGGATCGTTGGAGGTTTCGCTACGTGAAGTGGAACTCGACCCGGAACCGAGACACGGACCACCGTTATATCAATATGCTTTTAGCACTTAGTACTCAAAGCGAGTGTCCCATTTCTACCTGCCAAAAGCGTGGAGATTAGTGCGATGGATTCTGGTTAGAAGCCTGATTTCCTTCTACATTTGTATTGGCGCGGGCTTGAATGAGCCCAACCGGGACGAGCTAGCCTGGAAAGAAGATTTCTTTCCATCACCGGCTCGTTATTGTTGATGATGCAGGTGACTGTCTTCCAAAAAGCGCATCCGTAGAGATGGGAAGGGATCTGTCTTTTCTAGAAAAAGCCCTCCATGTCCTATATGTCTTGGCATGCACCATAGACGACGCAACTCGAAGCCAGAGCATGGCCAAGACACCCGTTCAACCGCCATCCATACTGTCCCGTGTCGCACACATCCATTCCACAAAGTGGCGTGTGCTCGGATCACCCCTAGCCCCGCGAGGCTATCACGCTTTTGTGTTGCTGCCGCCATAATTTTACCTAAGATGGCGGATAATTGGAAAAGAAGTCATTCACCGGTGCACGGTGCGGGCGATAAATTAGCCAGGCGTGGGGCTTCATGATCAGCCGCGGCGAACCATGGAACTTGATGTGGAAGCCCTTCCCCGTTGTTCAGCGTTAAAGCTAATATGGCTATCTATCGGACGCTCGGTCTTTCGGTGCGAGGTTCGATCTCGGCAACATCCGCTAGCCAGGGAAGCTTTATGATTGTTCCGCATTCCGAGCGACTTGCAGTGCAGAGATCAGATAGAATCATCATTCTAGGGATATCGCGCGGACACAACGCCCTGGTTCAGAGGTTCAGAGCGTACACTTCCTGTCTGTTTTATGGTTAAAATCCATGACGTCACGATTTCATCATACAAGAGCTCCCTGTTTTACAACGAGGGTCCAAACGTCTACTAGAACTGGACATCATGACGTTTGCAAATAGGTCAGATCAGCAAAGCTACAACTGATGCTCGTGCTAGACATGCGAGTGTTTCAGTTTCCCGTCCACTGGCCGTCCAAGCTCAAAACCTAGGTTTCTGAATTAAAATTGAAAGAGTTGCTGTTTATATCTCCAAGTGCCAGGATGATATTTATATCAGCGAGTAGGGACATCAGGGTGAGTATTGCGGTCTGCCTTACATCTCGTTTGGAGGGCGGGAAAACTAGCGTAGGACTTTAGGCAGCCAGCGTATAGATAGAGATTGTCACTATCTAAGACATTTTACGAGGCGGACGGGATTATGCTGCGGTAAGATTTGTGGTTGGAGAGGATTGGAGAGCAAGCCACGGCGTCTGCAGCCCCTATTCAAGATGACCCGATCACGAAGTGGTGGTCATTGACCTGTGCTGAGAGGCTGAAAAAATAAAAACAAAAACAAAAATAAAAATAAAAATAAAAAAAAACACTTGAGGTCTTTTTTCTCCTTTGTGGATATGGCGGTATGCAGAGAGGCGCCGCCAACACGAGGCTGGATGCCACCAGAATCAACTAGTTGGCGATGGTGAGACTCAGTGACCCAGGGATAAGCTTGATGTTTAGCGAGGGGCGCATGCACGGTGCCAGGAGAGGGACCGCGTATCGCGTACGGATGTGTGCGCTACTGTAGGGTAATCGTGCCCCTATTTTTCAGTGTCAACAAAGGGTGCATTTTACGGATGCATCGGGAAATGGTGAGTTTATTGCACTTAAAATTACATCTGAGTAGAGTAATATTTTATTGAACTATTGATATTTTCTCGTATTTGTGATTTGATCTGTTGAGGATGTGGTGAGCAGGAGAGTTGTTGTGGTACATGCTACTCCCCCTCACTACTACTACAACAACAAGATGCAGCTGTGTTCAACCAGAATAAGAAACAAAATAACCACAGCCGCATGCATGGCAAAGCTGAATATGCATCCAACACACCATAAACTTCCTTTTCCTCTCTGCTAATGCGTGTGGAAATTGCACAGGCAGTATTTCATGCTGACCAGAACCGGCGGGCATCCAGTGCCAGCGAGCCGGGCGCCAAGCCATGCAGCGCCGGCAGAGAGACAGCGCTTACTCCGTCGCGGAGCCACCATTCCGGTTCTGGGCCAGGGGCGATTCATGTCACATGGGCTCGGCAGTCGCCCTGAGCCGAATGGGATGCGGGGTTTCGCAGCGCACCATTTAGTTGGACAGCACTAGTTGGGGTGAAGCAGCGAAGCGGACGGTCGGCGAGTCGACTCCGACGGAATGGCTGGAGGGCCCCCATCTGTCACAACCGACTGGGCAGAGGTGGGGATGGGCCAAGCTGCCATTGGCCTCGCGCAGGCTCATTACTCGGTAGCGCGGCGCCACGGCCACAGGGCCCAGGGGCGGTTTAGTCAGGGGCCTCAGCTTCCCAGGCAGCATCCAGGGGCCGTGGTTCAGCGAGGGCCCGGTCGGCAGCGCGCCCGCCCAGCCCGCGACGACCCGCCATTGGGTGGCCCGACAGCCCAACCCAGCCAAGCTTAACTGGACGGGCTTGACTGGCTTGACTGGCTTGACTGGCTTGCCTGGCTTGCCCTCTACCCCTGGCTGGCTTGCCCCTGACGCGGTGGACATTACCATGGCTGTGGCACATCAGCTCGGATGTCGGGTCGCTGGGGAGCCCGCACGTAGGGCAGACTGACTGACTGCGGATGGGTGTTTGCGGGCTCCGTGCGAGCTGTGTCTGTGTCTGTGCCTGACAGCCCGTGATCGACACTGCAAGCTGTCAGCCGGCCATCCATGTCCTGGACAGAAACACCTTTCCCTCTGTAAACGAGTATACGCGGATTCTCAACAATGTGAGTGTAAACATCAACATCAACATCAGTATCCCGTCCCGTCTCATTCCCCCTCCAACTTCACCACCCAGATCGGCACCGTTGCAACTACATCCAGTCGCTTCACTCTATTCTTAGCCCCTCTGTCCCATCTGCTCCGCGTTCTTGGTCGGATTGGGCGCCACTTCGTATAAGCCCGGAACCGTGGCGTTTTCTTAATAGCGGCTTACACGCCATCCATCAGTAGTTGGAAGCCACGCGAATAACCTTCCCTGTAGCTGAACGGCCTAGACCACCATGGCTTTGGATTAGCTCGCTTTTCCCTTATCGTAGGACTCAACTTGCCCACCGGGTCGACCAAGTCTGCCAGAATCGCAGCCGCTCGTTTTTCCTATATTACAGCCTCTCCGTCCCTCGCTTTTCCTTCCATTCTCCAGATCTACATCTCTCATCCTCAGCCCCAACGGCATTTCATCGCTTCACTCTTTTGGGTTTTAACTAACCTGTCCTTTCGTTAACCAACGACTCTCGCTTCCCCCCATATCAACCACATCGGGATTTCAAAATGCTTCTCAAGTACATCACCCTCCAGGCCCTCATGGCCGTGGGCTTCGTCGCCGCCAACCAGGGCTACGGCAACCCCAACAGCTACGGCGGTGGCAACAGCCACGGCAACACCCCCAGCTGCGACTCCGGCTACGTCCTGAACAAGGCCGGTGACGCCTGCGTCTGCCCCTCCGGCAAGGAGGTCTACAACGGTGACTGCATTGCCAAGTGCACCGGCTACATGACCCGCAACTCCAACGGCAAGTGTGTCTGCCCCTCCGGCAAGGAGATGTACGGTGGCAGCTGTGTCGCCAAGTGCTCCGGCGGTATGTCTCGCGACTACTCCGGCAAGTGTGCTTGCCCCTCCGGCAAGGACATGTACAAGGGCTCTTGCGTTGACAAGTGCTCCGGCGGCTCCAGCCGCGACTACTCCGGAAAGTGCATCTGCCCCTCCGGTAAGGAGATGTACAAGGGCACCTGTGTCTCCAAGTGCTCTGGTGGTGCTAGCCGTGACTACTCCGGCAAGTGCGTCTGCCCCTCTGGCAAGGACATGTACAAGGGTTCTTGCGTCGATAAGTGTGCTTCTGGTATGTCCCGCGATTACTCTGGCAAGTGTGCTTGCCCTACCGGCAAGGAATACATGAAGGGCGGCTGTGTCGACAAGTGCCACGGCGGCATGACCCGTGACTACTCCGGAAAGTGCGTCTGCCCCGCTGGCAAGGACATGTACAAGAACTCCTGCGTTGACAAGTGCCACGGTGGCATGACCCGCGATTACTCTGGAAAGTGTGTCTGCCCCTCCGGCCAGGACATGTACAAGGGATCTTGCGTCGCTAAGTGCTCTGGTGGTGCCAGCCGTGACTACTCTGGCAAGTGCGTCTGCCCCTCCGGCAAGGACATGTACAAGGGCAGCTGCGTTGACAAGTGCGCCTCTGGCATGAGCCGTGACTACTCTGGAAAGTGCGCCTGCCCTACCGGCAAGGAGTACATGAAGGGTGGCTGCGTCGCCAAGTGCACTGGAGGCCAGAGCCGTGACTACTCCGGCAAGTGCGTCTGCCCTACCGGCCAGGAGCTCATGAAGGGATCTTGCGTTGCCAAGTGCTCCGGTGGCCAGTCCCGCGACTACTCCGGCAAGTGCGTCTGCCCCGCCGGTAAGGACATGTACAAGGGCAACTGCGTCTCCCAGTGCGCCTCCGGCATGAGCCGCGACTACTCCGGCAAGTGCGTCCACGACTGCGGTGACGCCGCCGCCTGGAACGGCCGCTACAACGCCTGCGTCTGCTCCAAGAAGACCATGGTCTACTTCCCCAACTCCAAGACCTGCGCTTGCCCCGCCGGCAAGAAGTGGGTTAAGGACTGCTGCGAGTAAGCGTTTGCCTTTCGAGCGGTAGAAAAAAGTAGCCATGGCAAGACCGCTTCCACGGCGGTGACTCTTAGAGAAACGTGCCTGGCTGCCTGTTCATGAACCATATGACCTCCCGTTGTATGTGAGATAATGTACCTGATTAGCCGTATGTTATTCTTAGTATTATATTTCTTAATCTACAAATCCTTCTTCTTTGCGTAAACACTTGTTCCAATATGCTTTTTGTGACTGCCCATGTGAATTGTAAATGACTTGATTGTAAACTCACTACCAGTGACTGATATATGTCTGCCTCCAGTCTTGTTAGGAAGAAATGTGGTCGAGCAATATTAGAGTGAAATTTTGTTATCGACTGATACTTGTGCAATATGTGCATATGTATGTATGTTGCCGCATCTAACATTTGATTCCTAAAATTGGCAACAACAATCCCCTCCAGTTCCAAGATGCCCGATATCTACCCTGGCCACTAAAATCCTGCATCCTGCCATGCTACGCTTACACTGAAGCCTCAGCGGGGTCGTATCCGTTTGATCCTGCTGACATCACAAATCCTTGTCTCTCTGGCAGGCGATAATCAGCCTTTTTGAAGTCTTGCTTGATGGATCTTGTTCGAATCCCCACGAAGAGGAGAGCTAGCGTGCAGAGAACCTCTGGAATGAGGCTGAGGATTATCTGTGCGGGCTTGGATGATAGGAAGCCAGATGATGGGTCTGAAATCTCAATCTGAAAGTATGTGATGCCGTAGATCAAACGGACCACAGTGAAAGCCATTGCGAAGAATGTACCTGTCAGTAACTTCATGTTTGAGTTAGCGACTGGAAAAAACGTCGTGGAATGAAGTGTGTGATTGGGAATGACATAAAGGGATACTGTGAAGGGTATCGAGGAGAGAGCTCTTACTATTTTACCCCCACGAACGACGGGTATGTCTACTAGGACGGACTTCCTGTGGGTTGAAAGGGTCCACAAACCCCAAGCTGGCAGAAGCAACCACGCTAAAACACTCATAGCAGAGCCGACCCTCAATAGAGTTTTCGCTTTCGAAACAGAATCTTGGTGCTGGAGTTTGATTACGGCCATTATTGTCAAGATCATTGCCAGGGAAACGAGGAGATGGTAGTGGATTTCCAGAAAGATTTCAAGCTTCCGGTTCAGACGAGGGTTTATGGCCCGTCTCCTACAGGCATGGTTAGAAAGACACTGTTGAGGCCAGTCGTGGAGTAGCTTCGCTTACGACTCGTGCAGGACACCTGCGATGGAAAGAAGGAGCGGCGACAAGCCAATGCTGTTGAGGATGGTGCTTGTGAGCGAGCCCGCCTCGGCGTGGACTCCTACCGCACCGCTGACGATGCGCAGGACGCAGAAGAGTTGGATGTAGAACCAGCCCAGAAACCCAGTCTTTCCATGCTTCCAAAGACAGTAGAGAGCGGGTTGTATAAGTACGATGTATATGATGATTTTCGCGATGGAAATGCCGTCCGCCATGGCTGAAGTTGGAGATGAGATTCAGATCTGGCTGCTCTGTCCTGGTGTGGTGATTGCGATGGAATTGAAGAGAAGATGGTGTCCTATTCGTTCTGAAGAAATAAAATGCATCGCAATGTGCTGTGAATATATATTAGAATATATCTTTGGATGCCGTTATATCCTTTTTCGCATCGGCCATTGCATCGATTTCCTCTTTGGGACGCGAGAGCGAGAACGATGCGGCTGGCTTCTCACACGCGCTAACGTTGGATGGATCCCCAAAGATCTGATCTGCAACGCATTTGCCTGATCGGGTCCCACGATTCGAGGTGGCCAAATGCCCGGGGTCAGCAGCTGGCTAATTGTATCATTCTTCTCCAGACGCTCAATGGTTCTTTTATTTATTTTGCCCAAGCGAGGAGGCGCTGTCCTGTTGCACAAGCTGCACTGCCCATGTCAGTTGGTCCCGCCATGCAGCCGGCACTGTGCCGGCAATGGCCTCGACCTCGCGTGCCCCGGCGTCTCCAACCCACCACACGTCGCTAAGCGTGTTTAACAGGGCAAAGTAGTATCCGAGGATAACTAGGGCACGCGGCCGTTGCTCCTCGACCATCATGGTGAATCGCTTGTGGGCCAGTAGCGGGAAAGCCGCCAGCTTGCGGTTGATCCTTGCCTCACCCTCATGGTTCTGTATTGATCTCCAGATGCCCCCAATGTAGCCCACTGTGGATTCGTAGGCCTCTGAAACCTCATCCTCCCAGCTTTCCAAGACCTCATGTTCCCTTTCACGCCGTAGGAGATGCAAGAAATCCTCTGACTCTGCGTGCCCGCCCTCATCATAGAGAATGTGAGCCAAGTTCTGCATCAGTTTTACAGTCAAGGATTTCGGCTCGCCTTTCCTCATGTCCATGTCTCTCCCCTCTTTAAATATCATGCTACTAGCTTCCGCCATACGCAGCCACTGGGCGGGTGGCGCATAGGGCTGCATCTGGCGATCCTGGAGCTTGGCGAAGCTATAGACCCGCAGCAAGTTCGAGGTCATGCATACAGGATCGACGCTGCCCAAGCTCATGTTTGAAATGTCTTCATTGTGCAGACGGAGTGCCAGATCAAGATATGCGGGCATAAATTTACATTCATCATTGGACAGGAGGCCCTGCTTTTGCATGTGGAGGGCCGACAACAGGTAGACAGTATACAGGAGAGCATCACAGCCGTTGGCCATGCGGCAGGTAGCAGTTACCCATGCATTGTAGGCCACGCTGTCAGATGAAATTGATGGACCTGTTTCAATACAATAGTGGGACATGAGCTTGAGCTCAAATCGCCGGCGGACCTCTGATTCAGGAAGGGGGAGGTCCGTTTGACTGCCTCCAGTGTCGTCCAGGGTTGATGATTGGGTCTCTTGAGAGTCGAAGGCGTCCTTGGGGCTGCCACGGTCATATTCACAGGGCTGACCCAGGCGCTGGCAGTGATGGCATACGGGTTTAGCTTCGTTACACTTTGGTAGAGGCGAGTTAGCGATGTCAAACCTTTTGGTTCGCCTATCATCACGAACCTACCTTGACACGACGGGCCCTGCACAGCTTGCACCCCGTCCTAGACTTTTTGTGGAATAGCTTGGGGGGCACTTTGCGCCGCGACCGCGTCAATTCATTGCCGTCCACATGCACGAACGGAAAGTCGGCCTCGCGGACTGACGGAGGAGACATTGGTATCTTTTTCTTTTTGCCAAACTGGGCAACCGAGAACGAGGGACGAAACAGAAACGGGGCTTGACGGTGTGAGGGGGGACGTTGGATGTGCTTAAGAGCGTGGGCCGCTTCGTTCTCGTTCCAGTTTGGGCATGGCGCGGGAGGGCTGGTGGTGAAGCCGTCATAGCCGATCAATGCACATTTTGGAAGCTGACTGGCTGTCTGGCTGAGCAGGTCGCTGTCGGTTCCACTCGCGTTGGCCAATGATGTAAATCTCACATCAGCAATCCCTCCTCGGATATTTTGGTGGTGTATCTAGTTCTTCAGGCCCTGCCGTGGGCGATCATTTGTGCTGTATTGAGGGGCAGCTAATTTGCAGGGTTCTCGATATCCATATCCACCATTTCATCGTTAATGATGGGACGACCGGTTCATTGCTTGATATTCTTCTCACGTAGATCAAGACCTTTCCTCCAAGTTCGTCTGTCACAGCTACGGGTGCCAC
>NAGG01000294.1:0-34106 GCA_003031705.1 Calonectria naviculata
CTTATGGAAAACCTTAATATTAACAGCCAAGATAAAATAGCTGCTATAGCCAGCTTTACTCGCTCTTCCTTTTCCCTCTAGCAGCAGCACAAACAGCACACAATATATAAATTACACAAACAAGAAAAACAACAATAGCCGCTCCTGCTCCCGCCGCTCCTACCGCCACCGCCGCTACCCCTGCCGCCCCTATTCAACAACTTATCTTGCATAACTTCAACCAAAATAACCGGAACCAGGCAAGAGCCGCGTTCCAATACAGATCGCAATATCTAACTCTTTGGATATAGCAAGAGCTGCTCCAGGGCTATAAAGACTTTATCAACGTATATCTTTAGGATATGCCCCAAAATACTATTTCGGGCTCTCTTTATCTCACAGAGGAAAAGTTAGCCCATTTAGTTATATTAGGCTATAATATCCTCTTGGATAGAATAAACCTTCCTCTAAATGAATAGCGCTTTATTTGTACTGAGAGGGAAGCCCTAGAAGAATTGCTAAATAGCCTGGGCAATACCAATCCGGAACAATAGCTGTTCCTGCAGTAGCTCAAGAGCACCAATCCACAGCATAGCCATATGCTGTGGGTTCATCAACTGCTGGCCGCGATGAGGTTCATCGTGGCCAATAGCTAAGTCACAAGGTCGGGATTGGGAAGGAAAGGGACGGAAAGGGAAGGAAGGTCGGCGTTGGGGAAAGGAAAAAGGTTGTAATTAGGCGTCAAGGGTAACTAAAAGGAATATACCACGGGTTTTGTTCACACAATTGCATCACACAGTGAACAAGTAATATATGAACAAGTAAAGCACATGGCTTGCAAGAACTCAATATCAGAAAGCTCTAATCTCGGTCTCCTCAGCTACCCATCATCCGCCTCGATAATATCACTAGAACAGTAAATCTCCCTTGCGCATATGTGCATACTGACTAGTGTGGGACCAGCGTCCAATTTTGAACTGTACATTGTGTTGGGGATCACGGGTTTTTGAGCATTTTTATCTCTACAGGGTAGGTCACGTGACCGAAAGGCCCCTCGGTCGCAACACCGATGTTAGTGATAAAAGCCGGCTAGTCGCAACACCAAGCTACGCACAGCAGACATAAATTTATGCACCTTTTCGCCCTGAATTCTACTTCCTTCTTGAGGCACCGTTTGATTAGGCCTCTCTGAAGTCTTTTTGATGATTATTTTCACAGCTGATGCTACAGGAGTCATTCCCTGAATTGCATCACACGCCCTTCTCTCTCTTGGCCTCGGACTTGCACGGAAGACTTGCTGTTTCTTGGGCTTGGTGGTGTGTTTTTCCGTGCCTCAGCCTCTCCCCAACACAACATCAATTATCCAAATTACTGGCATGATCAGATATCGAGTCACGGGCGCGTTCCACGTATTGTAACTTGGTGTGACTTGGTTGACTGTATACAGGACTCCCGATAGGCCGAATTCAGACGAAGCTACCTACACTAAGGGGGTACCCCTGGTCCCGGTGGATCTCGGAGGTCCGAATACAGGCCCCTGGTGTGTTGTAATGGCTAGGGCCGGGATCCTCGGTGCTGTGCCAGAAAGTCTTAGTGCTGACATCAGATGACTTGCTTTACGCGTATAGATGCTGATACGAGGCAAACTTACTTGGCGACACAAGGATGGCATGTACACACTTAACCAGGGACGGTTTAGTTTTCGTATTCCAGCACGCGGGCTTGCCACGGTATTTTATCATCTCGTATAGGATTCATCCAAGATGCAGGACTCTCGCGGCCCCCGACTTTATCTGTGTCTACCCCGCACTTTCCATCGTCTTGACCAAGCCCCAGAAACTCCCTATTAATGGCCACCTAACCCGAGGATGCAAGTGGGGTCGGCAAAATTATGGCCAGCCTCGACGATAACCCGGAACAAAAAGAATGTCTGATACAAACATGAGAGCCCCAGCCCTAAAAAGGGGTCGACAAGATGAGATAGATGGGTCGGTAAAGGTTGCCAAGCGACGCTCAAGCGTTGCTTGTCAGGCGTACGTATATTGCCCACGAACCCTTGGAGAATATCCAAAATCAACTTGCTTGGCTCACCTGGCATACTCAACAACAGATGTCGTCTGGTAAGTACTTCTCAAATACTGCAGACATAATCGGATACACGACTTACGGTGCCTCCAATTTCAAGTCCAAGACAAAGTGCGATATCAATCCATTCGCCCCTCCATGCACGCGCTGTGCTGCTACATCCACCCCTTGTCGCATCCCCGAAAGTCGTAGAGGGCGCGCGAAGGGGAGCAAGAAGCGAGTTCATTATCTGCCGCCTTTTTATTCCATCGAGGTCCATACTGACTGAAGTCGAAATCTAGTTTTCGAACATGGCAGCAGATCTTGGATGCCAAAGAAGTGCTACAAACAACACCAACACCCGAGAGCCGAGACAACGAATTCAATAGTCACCCGGACCCAGATTTGGAACGTGCTGGAGGCTCTGAAAGTCCAGAGGTTCAACCATCAGGCACAACCACACCTCTGGACCCACACAATTTGATGAGGAGCCTGAATCAAAACTTGCAAGGTAACTCGAGCCGTTTCACAAGAAGCCTGTTACATCTTTTGGGAGAACAATTTCCAGTGAGCGATGGAAAAGAACCACAAAACGCAAGTAAAGTCCCAGGCACCTTTCAGGAGCTGTTACCATCCATTACCAGGATCGTTAAACAAGGCTGGGTACTCCACGAGGCTGGTCAGGCCAGGAGGAATCGGCACATCGCCTCACTGCCCTCCACTGAATTGCCAGAACAGGACGCGCGATTGCTGAAGCACTGGACGCCACAGGCCCTGCAGCAGGTTGTTGGCGAAACGACCAGGTATTTCGAGTACGGGCTGAGAGGATCCAAGCGCGACGTGGCTAAGGATATCGAACCCATTCAGAGAGGTATGATCAGCGAATCCAGAGCCTTGGAATTATTCAATGCGTGAGCAAATGCACCCATTCGCTATCAAATATGACGGACGGTTTCTCAATCACTTTAGGTTTTTTAAGATGGTCCATCCTCAATGGGCGATGCTTGATCCCAATTTGCACACCGTCAATTTTGTTCGCCATCAATCTGCCCTTCTCACTTCAACCATATTAGCGCTTGGTTCGATTGCCTTAGCAACCTTACCAGAAAGCGATGACGACCAAATTGCTGAGGCTTTACAGCTGCATGCTCATACAGAAAAGCTGAGCTTAGTTGTCTACTCAACAGGAGCACGCTCTCTGGAAATAGTGCAGGCTCAAGTGGTGGGATGAAGGTCGTCAGAGCTGTGCATGAATTTGAGCTAACTAATCCTTGTAGCTACTGGCGCGCTTTGGACTATCCTCGAGAACACGATTGGAAGAACAGAGGTGGCTTCGTTCTGCCATGATTCCACGTATGGCAGCCGAGATAGGGCTTGCTGAATCTGACTCCCGCGGCCGCGTTGAGAATTCACGGGATAAAGCGGCCAAAGATCGATACTGGAACGAATTACGAACTCGAGCATTCATGATCCTGAATGAGTTTCGGTACGATATCCTCTGCTCCAGATTACACTCTCATGTGGGCTGATGTCTTTCTTTCCAGTTTTTCCACCTTCTTCGGCCGTGCTCCCCTGGACGTGTCTTGCTTTGAACTTCGAGAAGCCGATATCCATTCCATATCTGCACTTGGCGCAGATGATCCATATTCCAGTCTGCCTGCGTTGTATCACTTATACCTCTTCCAGGTAAGTGCGACCGCCAGCGACCGGCATACTCGTTGGTTGACAATAATTATCAGAAAGAGGTCGGCAGGCGGCTTGAAACGTCGGCATCAATGCGTTGTGATAGTGTGCAATTGGAAGCTGATTTAGTTTGGGTCGTCCATCATACCGACAGATGGATGGCAAAGTGGTGCGATGGGAATTCATCACCCGGAATCCGCTGGCACCTTGTCCATGATGCACTGAGTTGCCAGCTTCTCATTTCGTCCCGAATCATTGCTCGGCTACCGCAGGAGGCACAAGCAGTCCATATGGAGCACCTTGTGCGCACAGCCACCCGGCTCTTCCAGGAGGCCCTTGACGCTCCTCAAGGAACCCACATGACTCATCGAGCTAGTATATTTCCTTATGCTGGGGCTCTTATTCTTCAGTACAGTGACAGGCGTGATCTTGTCCTCCGGCTTGCCCTTCGAATGGCTGGTCGTCCTGACAAGCAGTGTGTGCCGACCTTTGTACGAAGCGCGGGCAATCAGTTGCTGGCCATGCTCTGGTAAGTGCCCACCTATTGTACAGCTCAAGACGATCAAAATACCCCTCGTACTTAGACATAGTGCAGCTCAAATCACAGCCAGCCTCGTACCCCCATTCCGTCAGCCAAGACACCAAAATCAAAATCCATAAATGAAGGGGAAATCTTGTTCGATATGGTTAACGAGCCCTGCCAATCGAAGGAGGACGTATCATCAGCTGAAGGAAAGCTACGAGGTGCCACAGATCAAGCCAATTATCCGCTCTGTGACCCAAAATGTGGCCCAGGCCCAGGCCCAGATGCTAACACAAACCCGGCCCCCGCTTCTCAAGACTGCGGCTCCGTGGTTAGCCAAGACGGGGAAGCATCACCAATCTGCTTTTCTGAGCTTACCCCGCAGATTGAAAAGCTTCATGTGGGAATGACTGGGATGCAGCAAACGGTAGAACATCCGGTTCTAGAAGATTTGGCGATTCCTGTTCCACTTCCAATGTTCCAGAAGAATCCGCCCGCAACTCAAGAGGACATGCACTCGGATGCAGCTTCACAGGGTCATCTGAGCGACTTCCTTAGCCTTAATACATGCTGGGACTTTCCTTGTGGGCCGACCATGTTGGGTTCCCAAGGACTTCTCCCCCCCTCGCACATCCCCACGACGGATCTTGAGGCGCTGATGAGTGGGAGGGCTTCTCACTGGGGCGGGAACTCGAGCCATGAACCAGATACATCCAATTGGATGTCCCAAGCAGAACCAAGCCCACCAATTGAAGACTACCCGGGTATATTTGCTGAGTCCATGGGGAATGATTTGACCAATGGATATTCCACCTTGACGTCTAGTCATGGAGACGTAGGAGGCGTTCAGCTTGGGTGGAATGCCTGTCCCGCTATGAATGTCACCCCCACTAACGGCGGTCACGTCCAGCAGGAGCCGAGAGAACGACAAGCGTATCGGCAATCTCTATTTCAGACCATTGCTAGTCTTCTTGAGATGGCGTCGACATCTTGATTAAGTTGAACATGTAGAGATGTACGAACAGTTGAGGTACCTGGAAATAAGTATATATATATTAGAAGGGAATATCTCCTACTCTCTTCTATCTTAGTTAATGAACTTTATCGCCTTTATTCTTTGTATTTTCATATTTAATAGAACAGGCTCGAGTCAAAGCTATTAAAAACCTGTGCAAACACAAAGAAATACGGATAGTTAACTTTATTAATATGGCTGATAAAGAAGGAACGATTTCAGCTAAAACACCGGTGCACTAAATTATATACTCCCGATAGTATAGATATCGTCTTGTTCCAATACATTCAGCAGCTGCTGGTGGCTGTTAAACCGCCGAATGTTCTCGGAGATAATCTCTATAGACCGAGCCGTACGATCTGGCATTCCCGGCGTTGAGTGAGGGGTGATGAGTACATTGGGCAACTTCCACAAAGGAGATTTCTCAGGAAGTGGCTCGACCTCAAACACATCAAGCCCGGCTCCAGAAATCTCCCCAGCATTCAATGCTGCTATCAAAGAGTCTTCATTGATCAAAGAGCCTCTTCCCATGTTGATGATGACGGAAGATGGCTTCATCTGCTTGAACTGATCCGTGCCAAATAGATGATGTGTTTGGTCGGTGAGGCTAGCTGCCAGCATTATAACGTCACATCCAAGAAGCCTTTCGAGATTGTCTCCATTTTCAGAGCTTAGCATGACATCAACGTAGTCAGGTAGCTTGGAGTCAATGGTGGACTTTTTCCGTCGCAGGACTGTCACGTGCATCCCAAAGGCTCGACCCAGCAGAGCCATCTGTTTGCCCGTATTCCCAAAGCCCAGAATGCCCAAGCGTTGACCGCAAAGGGCACCGCGCATACGTAGCTCTTCACGTCCCTCGTGCCACTTACACGCAAGCTGGCGCTGAAGCAGGTTCCTGGAGTCGTATCTCAGAGAAAGCGCGAAGAAAAAGGCATGCTGAGCCAATGCTGGCGCTGAGCGGCCCGCCGAACTCGTAACGATTAGGCCACGCTCAAAAACCTCGGGACGGGCTGATTTGTTGAGTCCAGCGTGATCGCAGTGAACCCAAATCAAATTAGGCGCAATTGAAAGCATATCGTGGGGAATATCGCTGGCCAATATTGCAACATGGGCACGGTTAAGTGCAGCATTGAGAGCGTGCTCATTGTCGCGTTGACATTGAATGAACTCAGCTGGCTCAAAGGCCTTCCGGATGACATCGATCTCCTGTGGCTCCCATTGGAGAGTGGATACGACCACGTGTTCCTGGCGTAGCCTTGCCATAATTAAAAGGAGTTGTGAAGTAAAAATACAAGTTGGATGAGGCGGTTGATGCAAGCTTGCGTGATTAGGACTCAAGGGTGAGCGATTATTTTGCCGTATGGCCTTTTTTATCGCAAGCACAGAAAGTCACTTCAGAATCGGATTTTCAGTAGACTGCCGTTCTAGTGGGACCCATTTGCCGTCTATTTGCCGTCAAAGCCGAAAGCTACCGTACCACACAATTTGTTACGTCCGGCGGCTTATTTCGGCCGATAGGGCACTAATCAGGTGGCTAAGACAGGGGCACAAGGCTACAGCGAGGAGTCTTTTTAGTAAGTTATCTAAATAACTGCTTTGGAGTTTGGAGTGAAGTGCCTCGTTCGCTTATCTTGCACTGTGCATTATGCGATAACGTACACTATAAAGCACGTGGTACAAAATTGCCCAGAACGGTCGACAGCGCAAGAAATTTAAAGCACAACACAGCTGTGTAAGATGCGGCTGATCAGCGGAAGCGCCGGCTCCTACTATGATATGGTCGTTGTGGATACGTTGATTTGCATTTTGCACCCGAAGATTGTCGCATAAACGACAGATTGCCGAAACCCAGGGCCGAGAACAGCGAGGACAAAGGCCTTTTGGTGGGAGTCGTGACCCCAGCGCCGTGTCGGAGGCGAGCGGGACTATGATACAACAGGCAGCTCGGCGAGTGCGGCAGTCATCGCGAGTGCGGCGCAGTTTCGAGATCCATGGTCTCCGACATTCTGAGCATATCGCCCCCTCATCACTAGATGTGCCAGGGACGGGAGATCGACTCCGCGCCAGCGTTGGCGGCGCTGGCGAGGTGAGCAAGGCTAGCATACTGCGGTTTTGATCGGACATCCGATACACGGTCGAATCCTATGGTTCGTCGCAAGTTTTATAGCGAGGACCGAAATGGACGGTGATGGCGTCGGCGAAGCAGGCTGTGCAAGCGTAGGCGCGGGAGCTTCCCGCAAGCGTCTCCCCTCAGCGGCGGCCTTCTCTCTATACAAGGCGGTGATTCATCAGTGCAAGCCAGGAACCAGGGCCTTCGCCACGTAAATGGGACATTTAATTGGCGCCGCAGAGCAAAGATGACACGCTTACAAGCAGTTTGAAGATGGCTGCAAGAGAAAGAAGGCACGCAATTCATCAGAAAATGTAGATACCTGAGTAGGAGCCGAGTCATCAACAAGTGGTGACCAAGAATGGTCGACACGATCGAGAGAAAAGCGCTGTGGAACCTGTAGTAAGATAGAACATAACGCGAGAACATGTGAAGTAATTGTTCAGTTATCAGGAGAGGAGTAGAGCGATCGATTCCATGTCACTAAATAATCTACGTTTTTCAACGGTGGTTTGTCGTTATATGGCTACCATTTTGGACCGATTGGCTTGTCCGATCGATTCGTTTATCAAGTACGTTTTATCTTTATTCCACCCTGACTTATTCCGCCCTTTTATAATAACATGTCAAACCTAGATTTGCAACTGAGATTAAGATGGCCAAGTAGAAGTCTCGTATATTCTTCTTCAAACCGTTTCCCGAATTTAGGCTGATGACGAGACTAAGAGGACAGTGACTATAAATTACTAGTACGTCCTAAATCCCAACTCAATGTACGCATTCATTCTGCGAAGTTACTCCAAGTCCCTCAAAGATGACAACTTCAAACAAATCCAGCCTTGGGAGGTTTATGATCCCATCTCTGATTACCAGCGGTTGATCCGACTGCAGCGCTCGCGCTGATACGCCATGAGAATCACCAGTTATCCTGATTGAGCCCCCATCGATTGGTAAGTGATTTCCAAAGTTTAGCCTGCGGGAGCCTGACATGTTGACGAGGTGTACAACAAGCATATTATCACTTCGGTGTAAAGTGATCTCGACCTGCTCCGCAAGGTCGAAAGTGAGCTTCTCAGGTGTAGCCCACTGTCTGAAGACCTGCATGAAGAAGTCCCGTTGGCAACTTAGTCCAGTCTCGCGATAGCCTCTCCCAACAGTGAAGGGAATCGCAACGCCCTTGCCAGCGCCATGCTGAGCCATACCGCAGCCCGGCTGGTCAATCTCAATATTGCCATAGGCCTTCTCTGGCGGGGCA
Organism: Calonectria naviculata; assembly: GCA_003031705.1. Lineage (NCBI taxonomy): Eukaryota > Fungi > Ascomycota > Sordariomycetes > Hypocreales > Nectriaceae > Calonectria > Calonectria naviculata. Next base: position 8,630 of record NAGG01000294.1, read on the forward strand.
AAAGGGGCACGGGAGAGAATCTTGTATTCTTTAACGCTCTTCTCTTTCCACTCGAAATAGTAAGATGATCCGAAGAGAGGAATCGTTGGTCCGTTGTAGTAATGGAGTCCCTTCTTTTTTTGTGGCGGCGCCACATATGAAGACCACATCAGCTTCCCCTCGCTCACAACAGCGCGGCGTCGACGAACAGGAAGACACTTGAGCTGAACAGAGCCTGCGTCCCCTTGGCCAGACGAGCCTGTGGAAATCAGAACACCACTGGTTTGTTCCACCCACCGATCAAAAATGCCGGCAGATTCTTCGGGGAGACTGCCAAGGTCGGGCAAGATCAAGTTCTTATATCGAGTAAGGCTCTTGTTAGCCTCCGTGCCAGGCAAATGCTCCATGGCGATTACATCGAAAGGGATATGCATTTCCTGCAGAGCCGAATATAGTCCGCGAAACTCGGACAAGGCTTGCTGATAGGAACGGCTTGCCATGTATCCACGATCTGGTCGCACAAGTCCTGTGATAGCGCAAGGAACAAAGTTGCGATATGTGTCATGGTGTCGGCTATGAAATCGAGTAATCTCTCGGGCGACATCTAGGCAAGGGTATGGGATTTTCCCTGGAGTGCCCATCATGTAGGTGGACGGCGTGCCCCCTCGTGAAATGCATTGAATCAAGTATTGGGCATATTGGGCTGGCTCTTCTCCAGCCATACGGTACCTCATATCGAGGAAGCATGTAGAATTAGCTAACACAGGGACACGGGGTCGGAAGGACATCCAAGAACTTATCCACTCGGAGGTAGTGTGGTGCCAAAATTCTCGACCAATCTCATTATTTGACTCTTGATATATGACATCTGCCGTTTTGCCTCTGATAAGGGCTGTATCTGGAAGCCTCTCGGCTAGGAATGATCGTATCTTTGCCGTGATATCATCTATGATACTACGGCTGAAGATAAGCCAGATACCATAGTTAGCATCTTCGGGTCCGTCGGGCAACTCGAGCCCTCCCGCAAATTCGAGCCACCGTGATTGGCAGTTGACGCAATGGCACACACCATGGTAGACTTTGTAATAGTCTTCTTCATTCATAGTGGCCCAATTGAAGAACAATCCATCGATCCTGTAGCGTGCCGTCACCTCCTGAAGGATGTCGAAGATGCGTTCTTGATAGTAGCCTCCAGAGGGGCAGACCGAGACAAGACCGGCTGTGTGTTCCTGAAGATTACCCTTAGGGGAGACGTAACACCACTCAGGATGCTCGGCAGCCACGTGAGGGGCGATCTTGGAGAAGTCCATGCGGGCAAGGAACTTGAGACCCCTATCATGCGCCACAGCCAAGGCATCGCCAACAAGATCCCCACTAAGCCTATCGGCTAAGTGCGGATTACGAGTCTGGAAGGCCAAATCTGAGGGGTATTGTGCCTGTATGCCACCCACACCGCAAAGCCAGGCGGTGGCGCCAAAGTCTTTGATCCAGTCAGCCACAGCTTCGACGTCCATGCCGGCATCGATTTCGCGGAGATTGGTCTGGACGACCGAAAACGGTTCATGCCACCATCGACGCGGACTTGTTATGGGGACCGTCATATTCTTGCAAATGCGATGAAGAAATTTCAGGTAGTGTAAAGGAATCGAACAACAAAACCACGTGAGCTTTTGTGACAGTGAAAAACGTTGATGTCAAAAACGTAAATGAGTTCGAACCAGACGATGTCCAGATCGCAATGTCTGTCAGACTAGCTGGAAGTTATAATATAGGCACATCATTTCGGCAATGCCGCTAACTACGGCATAATTATTCGAGCGGGGTATGCGCTGGGGCAATTAGAGTCAAGCGTATCACAAACTGTGACTAGGTTTGTCTGAATCAACATAACCGTTTTCTTGACATCTAGTAGCCGAAATAGCCGAATCCGTCGCATCCCGCCAAGCAGAGACGCTGCTGAGTCAGCTTGGCGATAAAACAAATCTGAACAACCATTGATATATAAAGAAAAACTATTGTTTCTAGATGAGATTTAAGAAATCAAGTTGACCACTTCAGTTCTATAGTCTTCTAACCAAAAGACGCAGGCACAAGTATAAATACGCGGAGTTCATACGAAACAATCATGCCAACATCAATGAGCCAGCGTCTTGTTGGGAAGACGGTCCTCATCACCGGGGCCTCGTCTGGTATCGGTCGGAGTACGGCTAAAGAATTTGCAAGGACGTGTCCCAATGATCTGAAGCTTATCCTGGCCGCACGGAGACTCGACTCGCTACAGGCTTTGTCGGATGAGATCCGAGGTGAAGTAGGTGATGGCGTTAAGGTCCTACCTATCAAGCTAGATGTCAGCAATCCTGAGGATATCTCAAGCTTCATCGATAAATTACCTCATACATTCAATGATATTGACGTTCTTGTCAATAACGCGTACGTTGCCGAGACGGCCCACCACTAGTATACTTCGTACCTGATGCTAATTATCTAACCAGTGGTCTTGTTAAGGGCGTTGCCCGAGCCCCGGACATTGCCTTGGAGGATATTCGAACCATGTTCACAACAAATGTTGAGGGCCTGATCAATATGACGCAGGCGGTTTTGCCCATTTTCAAGCGGAAACCGAATGGTGGCTCTGGTGACATTATCAACATTGGCAGTATTGCAGGCCGGGAGCCATACCAAGGTGGCAGCATCTACTGCGCGACAAAGTCGGCTGTTCGCGCATTCACGGATGCCTTGCGGCGTGAGCTGATTGATACTCGTATTAGAGTGATTGGAGTCGACCCTGGCCAAGTTGAAACTGTGGGTTGGAAGTCTTGTGATGTGAACTCAGTAATAGCGCCAGGCTAGGCTAACTTACGTGTGGCTAGGAATTCTCTGTCGTCAGGTTCTATGGTGACAAAAGCAAAGCGGATGCAGTTTATGCGTGAGTGGCCTAGCCTGAACAACTATTCCGCATGTTGCTGACATGTCTTGATGCTGACTGACTGGCCGCCCAGTGGTTGCGATCCTCTCACTCCCGATGACATTGCAGAGGTTATCGTATTTGCTGCTGGAAGAAGAGAGAATGTCGTTCTGGCAGATTCTTTGGTGTTCCCTAACCATCAGGTACAGGTACCTCCTCGTGATTTGTGGATTAAGATACTAATTGAGATACATTAGGCTGGTGCGACGGTCATGTATAAAAGATTTTAGGTATATAAATTCTTATAGACTAACTGACATGATAAGCAAGCGGCCCGGATAAACGAGCGGCCCATTTCTTCATGATTTCGAAATTTTGATTTCAGAATTCTTACCTAACCATGAAAGATTTTGTAAAACTTTTCTATTCCTCTAAGAATTCTAGTCATCGCAGAGTATGAAATATTCATAATCATGTTTATGACGTCATCTGCTCCCGGTCGGCATATCTTGAAACGGAACAGCCGCGTATAAAGGATATTCTAAGTTGAATTTAAATGTATGTTACGGCCTGGTCCTGATCACCTTACTCTAGAGACCGGCTAAGAATAAGTAAAGTCCGGATCTATTATTACTCACCAATGGTCTTATTATATACTCAGAGAATTCCCAGTAAAGAATTCTATTTTTGCTCATTAGGAATACCCTTAAGCGAATAAGAATAATAATATTTCGTATATATTTATATTTTAATTCTGTAAAATATGTAATCTTTGGCTTTTAACAAAGTTTGATTGTGTTTAATTCTTCTATCCAACCAGTTGACCCGTTATCAAATAATAATAACATTTTTATTATTCCTTTTAGTACTTAAACCAGCATGCTTAATCTGCCTAAAAACTAAACCAGTTGCTTTACCTTGCAAGTTAAGACCAAACCGTTGCACCCACCACATTACAAGCTCGAGACTTAATAGTACATATCCATACTTTTCCATTTCCAACTCCCATACCAATTGATCTCTCTGATATAGCCAAAATACTAGGCCGGTAATCCGGCGGTATCCATAAAAGCCTCTCACAGTTGTAGGTTATCCATTGACGGTCCAGACTCATACCCAACCCTGAGTATTGAGTTGCTTTATGCACTGTACTACTTGAACTTGCATCCAAAGACAACGATGCACCGATAAAGACTTTGCCATAGTCTGTACAAAGATACGAGCCTGTATAGTCAAAGACTAATGTGTCGGGTGAGAGTTCAACATTGACAATGTGTACGCATCTGCCACTCCTAGCATCCCATATCCTGATTGTATTGTCACCTGATACTGACGCGAGCCGAAAGACTGGGGCAGGCGAGAAAGCCACGGCATAAACACCATTATGGTCCTCAATAGTGTTCAGGCACTCACCACTTTTGGTGTCCCAAATCTTAGCCGTTTTGTCCATCGAGGCGGAAGCCAACCAGGTTGAGTCGTATGAAAAGGCCACTGAAGTAACTATATGTGTATGACCTTGAAACGTTCGGATGCACTCACCACTGTTCAAATCCCACATCTTCGCTGTATAATCATGGGATGCTGAAGCAAGTCTGGTAGAATCATATGATAGAGAAGTTGAAACGACACCATCTCTATGCCCTTTCAGCGTGCGAAGACACTCGCCGCTATTCGTATCCCAGACCTTAATTGTTTTATCGATTGAGGCTGAGATAATACGAGTTGAGTTTTCGTAGAACTCGAGGGAGCAGACAAAAGTACCATGCCCTTCAAGTGTTCGTAAGCACTCACCACTACTTACGTCCCAAACTTTAACGGTCTTATCATTTGATGCTGATGCAAGCCATATGGAGTCATGCGAGAAGGCGACTGCTCTGACAAGATCCTTATGACTTTCAGTTGGTGGTGAGTAATTTGCATTCTTTGCATCCCATATTTTGACCGTACCATCTAATGATGTGGATACAAGCCATCTCGAATCAACTGAGTAGACGATCGAGATAACACGCGCGCTATGGCCTTGAAGTGTTTGCACGCGTTTAGCACTCATCATATCATATATCTCGATTGTCTCCTGCTGCATTAATGCTAGTTGAAGTGAGTCATAGGAGAATGCCATGAAATCGGTAGCGTCTTCGATTTGGAGAGTGTGGATACACACTGCAGTCTCGATATCCCAGACTGTGACCAAGGATCTCGAAGATGCCAATGCGACTCGTGTGGCATCATGTGAGTACGCCGCAGTAAATACCGAATATTCATTGATGTCTTCAAGTGTTTGCAGGCACTCGCCACTATTCGCGTCCCAGACCTTAGTCACACCACCTCGAGATGTCGATACAAGCCGTGTCGAATTTTGTAACAATGCAGCAGAGACAATTGGTTCAATATGCCCAGAAAATGTTTGATGGCATTCGTTTTTGGCCGTATCCCAGATCTGAGTTTTGGGATTATATGCCATTGAAGCAATAAGTGAAGAGTCCTGGGAGAACCAGGTTGACCAAACTGGTCTATAGTGGCCTTCCAGTGTATGGAGACACTCAGCACGCTCAACATGCCAAATCTTGACCACGCTGTCTTCCGAAGCTGATGCAAGTATAACGTTTTCCTTGGAGAAAGCGGCTGAGTTAACTGGGCCTAGATGCCCGGCGAGTATTTGCACGCACTCGCCACTGTCAATGTCCCAAATATAAATGTCGTTGTCTGAAGTTGATGCAAGCTGCCTCGAGTCTGATGTGAAGGCCAAAGGCCAAATGTCTTCCTCATAGCCATAGCACTTCAGAGTCTGAAGGCACTTGCCGTCCTCTACATCCCAGATATCGTTTTTTCCAACGACTAATTTTAAGTCGTGGGATACTGTTAATGGTGAGTGATGGTAAGGATGAATAAGGGTCTGGTCGCATTTATAGCTGGTCAGGTCCCATACTTCAAGGCATCCGTTTTTCGCCTTCGATGCGATACATGTCATTTCTTGTGAGAAGATAGCATCAGAACTGATCTCTTCGATTGTATGCAAACATTGCCCGCTGCTTATCTCCCACATGTTGATTGTTTTTGTATCCCTATCGGCAGTATGCACAGAAAGTAAGACCTTGGGGTCATGAGAAAAAAAGGCCATGGCGATATTATCATTCTGGCTTTTGATTGTCTGAAGGCAATTACCATTCTTGACATCCCAGACCTTCATCGTACCATTCTCAGCTGCGGATACGAGATGTGTTGAGTCAGCTGAAAATGCTACAGATGCAATCAGTTCGTCATGGTTGTCAAGAGTTTGTTTACACGCTCCAGTTCTCGAGTCTAATATCTCGATCGTACTACCATGTAGCCCCGATACGAACATTGTTGAGTCATTTGAAAACGCGACTGAGGTGTTGAAGATTTTGCACTGTTTCTGGGAATATGCCCATTTAGTAAAAGCCCAGTAGTTTGGGTTTTTGATCCCTTCCACAGAATATAGGCACTTTCCACTGCTCAAGTCCCAAACCTTGACTGCTTGCCCTTCAGACGATGAGACAAAGCTTGCAGAGTCGGGCGAGAAGGCTTTTGGAACTACTGAAGGGTTATGGCTGCTAAGGTTTTGCAAGCAAACCCCACTTGTGGCATCCCACACTTGGACCTTTGCACCCTCTGACAACGCGATGACCTTTTTAGAGCAGCTTGAAAATGCGACATGTGTGGCATAATGGTCGCATTGGAATGTCAACAGGCAATCACCGCTCGTAAAGTCCCAGACTTTGATTATTCCGTCTGACAAGGATGCAAGCCGTGTCAGGTCGTTCGCCAGACCGACCGAGCGATATTGGCCCTCCAGTGTCATAAGGCAGTTGCTCCAAGTATCACTTATAGAAGGCTTCTTGTCGATCCAATTTGGTTCTTCAGCCTTGAAATACTGCCTGATGAGGCTACGAGCTGGGCTGAATATGAGAGCCGATACATAAGTTTGCACAGGGTCTATCTCTATTGCTGGCTTATTCTGCATCATAAACCGGCGAGCGTCTTGAACCAAGTCGATTATTGAGGTAAATTCGTTTCGACTCTGAACCACATTAGTAAGAGCAAATGAGTAATGACGGTATCAAGTCAGTATTACCGTGATTAAACCCTGGAGATTTGTCATTGCAATGAGCCCCTCCCGAAGCATTCCACAAAGGCTGAGAGCTTCCAGCCAATACAGATATTTCCCTCTCATAAACATGTCTATGGCATCTTCATCCATCAACTCAGCCACCTCACCTGCATGGCAGGCCGAGACCCAATCAACTAGGTGGTCAATCCAATGGATCAGTGAATATCGCAAGGCTGCTAATGGGTCTGGATCTGGGGCTTTAACTTGTTCAATGTGACAACCTTGCCGGCACAGGCCATAGATATCTCGTCGTAACGACTTGTTCATGGCCTCAAGCGACCTCGAGAAGATTTCATGATGGGTCCGTCCTATTCCATATGGGGTTATTTCCGTGGACGCCTTTTCGACTAAGTATTCCTTCGCAGATTGATGCACAAAAAATATCGTTGCGTCTTTGATGATTAAAAACGAGCCGCAGAGGCGAACAATCTCCTTCAATGAGTCTTCATCGTCAGATAGGTCCTCAAGGCTCTGAACAAGAGTTGCTAGCTGCATCAATGTGATGGGCTTATACACGGCTGTGACTGAGGCAAGTATGGATTTGCATAGTTCTGAGTCTTCCGAATCGCAAATCTGTTTCATCATTTGCGCATAAAGAGAGTCCAGCCCAGGAGGAAACGATGTTAACCTGGCGACCGTCCTACCACGTGGAATCTTTTTCAAATTTTCGCAAACCAAAGCCACCCAGAGGTAGGTGTCATTTGCGTTTTTAAGAAGATAGTCTAGGACAGTTTTTCGAGTTTTGTCATTATACTTTTTTTGGAGCGCCAAGTGCGCTACTGTGTGCTGGATGTAAATATCGACAGCCGCAGAAATGCAGGATGCATTCAGCTCAAGGCATACTGTGACTTGATTGTTGACTTGACCTAATCCCTCTTCAATATCGGGCCAGTGGCGACTGGAGACAAGCCACCTTATGTGAGGCGCCATTGTGGCGCTTTGTTTGATAAAGTTCAAGAGTTTCGCCCTGTCCAGTGTACATTCGTCGAGTGCGTCAATGATGAAATATGTAGACCCCAAGGTTGGATCCTGTAGGATATTTGTAAAGATATCTGATAGGACGACCCATGCATTTGCATCTTCAAAGAGACCCTTGTTTGTGCGGTTATACTCTTTCTCGATGTGTGAAATAAGAGACGGTTGCTGGTCGACGAGAAACCACAGAAGGCTTCGAAGTACGGCGTTAGCATTATTGATCCGCGAATCCGTAGCTTGGCAATAGAAATAAGAGACGAGATGTGTACTTGATAGCGTATCAATGATCCTACAGAGCAACATTGTCTTGCCCTTTCCAGGCCCCCCTCTAATCCAGAGGAGATGACTGTTCGGACCATCACGCCATTGCCTGAAAGCCTCATTTTCCAAGATCCATTGGCAAGAATTTGGGATCAGGCCACCTTTGGTGTCTTCGATGCGTATCTTGTCGGCGCGAGGATTCGTCACATACAGGTGGTTCAGGCACTCTCTATCCTGCACTGCGCCATGTATAGACTGCCTAAGCCGCCTGAATGCATTTTCCCTTCCCTCTCCATACACAACTGGCATTGAGGTATGAAAAATTCCAAGCAGAGAATAGGCTTCATCTTCCTCGCGGGTTGTCTTGCGGTTCGTTGCCCAGGCAAATTTCTGGTTGGCGCTGAAGTGGGAAAGTGGAGATCCCTGGAGAGCCAAGGTGGAAATTCCGGTTATTTCGTGGATCAAATTCCCCAGAGCATTCTTATCGCCAAGTGGAGCGCCCTCTCTGGAGAAGAACTCGACAGAAGTGGGGGCGAGCAGTTCCTGCAAAGTCCAACCCCGAGTGAACCATCTGCTATCACGGAAAGACTGTTCCCATTTATCGCGCGTGCTGTCATCGGCCCCTCGGAAGACATCAGATAGGTATACGTAGCACTTTTCGGCGCGTTGATACCAGCGAAACATGGAGTTAATTGACTCTGAAAGCTCTGAATCGCTGGACTTTTTGATGCAGCATGTATCCACCCAAAAGTATTGTAGGCCATCTCGAGCCGTTTGTTCGCCGCAGAATTTTATCTTCTCATAGCCTGGCTTGCTTTTTCCTGAGCCCTGAACCAATTCTTCAAATGTGACTTCTTGGCTGCCCCATGTGTGGGAGAGAATGGCGTATCTAGGTACGGCGTTGTCCAACAGGTTTTCCGTCAAATGGAAGTCTCCGTTTGGTTGAAGTCTTAGAAGACGCATTGCAAAGAGAATATGGCAACGCTCTGGGGAAAACGAGTAGGAAAACCTTCAAGAGATGAAAGAATTAAGTTTGTGACGCCTTGGGTGTTTCCAGTTTTGATTGGTCGGCCCATAAACTGGCCCTGTGGTATGCGACACACGTCAAACGTTGCTAAATCTCACTCAGTCTCGCAGTTGATAATAATTAATAGTTAGTGATAGCAACAAAGGCGGTGTGTAACCTTCTTTACCATAATGTATAAAGGGGAATAGTGAGAGGTATTTATTTCTTCGGGGTAATAAGCTGATGCAAGTACACGTGATTCTAACCACGACTGCCAATAGAAGTAGGAAAGATTTGCACAGTAGATATTGTATATTACAAACTGTAGTAAGCCAGCTTACCTAACCACTATTTGGCCATAGGATAACTATTTCCCACAGAATAACCGGTTTCAGGCTGTCGGAGGGTGGATCGGAACAGCTGTTGGTTGCAACAGCTTTTGTGACTGTTCCCTCTTTCACTCAAAAGCTGGACTTTCCTACTTCTCTTACTCGCTCTGACCCCTATCCGACTCCACAAAGTCCTTTTTCAACTAACAAACTTGACTGGATATGAAAAGTCGGATGTCACAACCAAATAACATATCAGTTAGTCATCTTTAAACCCGCCGACGGAGATACCCTACACACATTGAGCAAACCCGGGACAAAGAATCCCCCCTGTAGCTAGAGTAGCGATGTTGGGCGAAGTCGATATAAAACAGAAGTCACCATTTCACCAAAAATGCCTAAATGTTCAACTAAATTCATATTACACCAAGGTTATGATTGTTGATTATATCATTCATGATATTCTGGCATACGGTATGATGTATTCTTTCCGTCCTCGGAACAACCCAACGCATGAAAAGACGATTGGTCTCAAATACTGCCTCTTCGCACAGTTCCCATTCCTCCAGCGTGCTATTTGTTGAATCGTTAATAGAGGGGACCCTAACTCTTGGCTGAACAGTCCACTTTGCCCACAGAGTAATAAACTTAGGAGTAAAAAAGGATGGGGCGAGAGGAGTCGTAACTCGAAAACGCAGTCCATCCGGGGTCTTTTGACTAATGGCCAGACAGGCTAAGCGCTTAACAGCACCCGGAACAAGTTGCAAGACCACACGAACGTAGAAGGCGCGATTGGTGGGGTCAAAAGGTCCAAAGAAATGATCGTTGATAACAGAGTCTGGTTCGGGTGGGATCTCATACCAGCTATGGAATGACTCGATATGATCCAAAATTGGACTAGTGGTCTGAAGATACGTAAGAACAGAGTGAGGTGGTATATTGGGAGGTATTGGAACAGTGACTGAAAAGCGGTGCTGAGCCCACATTTGGACCTTGGTGTCTGCGAATATGTCGCTCGATGTCGGTGATTGGAAGATGCAACAATTCAAGCAGGGTCGGCCGCCTCAATCCTGAGGGTGTTGGGATTCGTTCACCAATCGCAACGTTAATGGCTGGGGTATGTAGTGGGATAATGGTTAAAAAGAGGGAATGATGCAGAGTTCGTCTAAAAATCAGTGTTGCTGTGGATACGACTGGCACAGAAGAAAGCTGTCCCTGTCGGTTGGGATAGTTCTTCATGCCTTCGGTCTTAGCCTAAATGGGATAGGATAGTTGTGGAGCGACGCAACTTCCATTGGCCAGCCAACTCCATCAATTTTAACCAGACTAACTAACTGCTTGCATGGGTTGACTGGTCCGAGCCCCCGCCCGGTAAAAACCAATCTTCAGGGTAGCCTTCACCACCTCAAGACTCTGGCGGGGCCGCAAATATAATAACCCATACCGCAGTGACAACTCGGGCCCGTGACTGAATACAGCCAACCACAAACAACCCCAGCACAGACATCCGATAAGTGGAGAAGTCTGTTCGATTCGACCGAGAGTTGAGCACAAAGACAAGTCTCACGCCGGAAGAATAGGCGAACCACTCAAAGCAAGGGGTTAGCGGGTGGCGTCTGTTGGGCTGCTTTGCTAGCAAGGGGGTTGCAGAAAAATCATGGCCCGGCTTGTAACTGGATTCTTCAATCAATTTTGACGATCCAATTGGTTTTTCCGCTATCATCCTGGCATAATGTGCGCCATGTGGTGTCTTTTGAAAAGTGTTGTTGGTTGCGAATTTAGGGCACGGATCCAGTTGTCGCTCACAAAACATGCAATTTCACTCCCACTCTAATTGAGTTTAAGTGATGATACATAATTAAAACATAAAATCGTATACCAAATCGTAGTTTATGATTTGCAAACCAGTATGGTTCCCAAATATCTCAACTCAGGAACAATCACTCCAACCATCCCTTGTAATAGTGTATATGAGACTTGCACTCTAGTGCTAGATTATGCACAGGAACTGAAATATTATGCTTGATTGCCAACCTATTTACTATGGCATATCTCCTCGTGAAAAGACCCTTAACTGTTTGTGGGTGTGGGGCTGTTCATGCAACCCAGAGCCAACAGCATGAGATCATTACCCCAGTCACAAGTGGTGAGGGGTTAAAGAAGCGAGCTGTCCAGTTCCGCTCCTTGTTTCTGCTTTTGACTTTTTGCAGATTTTCAACCCGAAAACCCGTTAATTATTTGCGCAAAGTCCCACGACCACGATGTCTCACAACCCTGCAAACTCCAGCGCTGTCGACCCGGCCCCTCAACCGGAGCTAGTTCCAGCACTAGACCTAGAAGTAAAACTGAACAGCATATACTTGGTGGCATTGCAATTTTAACCTCCTGCTAGGGGGAGCAAGATCAAACAGATGGTGATTCTGTTGTTGGGGATGATGTGTGAGTAAATGCCCGAATAAAGCGATGCACTCCGATTGACCTGTTTTTTTCCTTCTTCTCCCCGCAGTGCAAGCTCCACAGCATCCCTCTCGTCCAGCATCCTCGAGTATCGTACCATTAAGGGTCGAACATACCACAGCGAACGTCACCAGACCGAATACTTCACACCCAACGACGAACAACAGCGCGAGTCTGTCGACATCAGGTCGGTCAGCCCACCATTAGGATGTGCTGTCAATGTTTACCAACTACTGCATTAGCCATCACTCGCTCACTTTGCTCCTCAATGGAAAGCTCTTCCTCGCTCCTATTGGCAAGGATGTCCAAGTGAGTTGGACTGAGAGAACCATTCCCAATTTGTGCTGACATCTGTCTAAAATAGCGAGTTTTAGATGTCGGCACTGGAACAGGTACATTATCCAGGTTGCTTCAACTGGATAGATCAATGGCTAACACCTTTGGGCGGCGGGTATGAACAGGCATCTGGGCAATGTAAGAAGCATATCTGATTCTGCTGTTTGCTCTATTCTAACGCCCTATTAGTGATTTTGCGGACGAATATCCTCAGGCTGAGGTCATCGGTTCCGACCTATCTCCAATCCAACCGTCGTGGCGGCCCCCAAATGTGAGCTTTGAGCTAGATGATGCGACGAAGCCATGGACTTGGAAAGAAAACCACTTCGATTTTATCCATATCCGCTATCTTTTCGGTGCTATCCAGAACTGGAGCGAGTTATTTAAACAAGCATATCGCTGTTGCGCTCCCGGTGGCTGGGTGCAATCCGGCGAAGCTGATGTGGAGATCCGTAGTGATGACGGTACTACAGATGACGTATCCGTGTTGAAGACATGGGCACAAATCTACGCGGACGGTGGAGCCAAGTTAGGAACTCCGTTTTATGTACAGCGACAAGAGCTGCAGGAGAAGGGCCTTCGGGAAGCTGGATTTACGGATATCAAAACCGTGGACTACAAGGTAAGTGCTCTCTCCCCCTCTCCCCCCTCGAATTACGAGTTCATCACTGACTTGGCATGTTTAGCTCCCTGTAGGCGGTTGGCCCAAGGATAAAAACCTTGCTGAGGTAGGTCGGTACGTCAACCTGACTTTGGAGAATGACATTGAAGGTTTGTCCTCCCTCCTGCTCATCAAGCCATGTTATAACTGTGATTATAGGATACACCCTCATGCTATGGCACAATGTTCTGAAGTGGCCGGCGGATGAGTACCAGGCTTTTTTAACAGAAATGCGCCAAAAGGTACTTCGCAACAGGAAGGTCCATGGGTATATGATGGTTCGCTATGTGTATGGTCGTAAGCCTCAGTAGGCTGAACGCCAATGGTCTGGCAGTCATATACGTTAGTACCGGCTGGTCTAGAAGTCCATAGTTATTATACTCTGGAGTTTTATGATTTGATTTTTCAGGTATATAATAAGTAAGGGCTATAGAGAGGAAAGTCCCGTACATTCCATGCCCCTCTGTTGGAGGAATGTGGCACGGAGACCTCTGGATTGCAACGACCCACGCAACCGCAATCACTGGTAACGGATGCGGAAGCCGTTGTAGTAGATGTACCAGAACTTAGTTCAATGGCGTGAATTATATTCGAGCTCCATTGGGCTTTTTGAGTTTGTAACTATCTCAAAATAAGATGTTCACTTCTCCCATTTCGTAAAAGCTCTAAATCTAATCAGTTTCTTGTTGATATCTGAGATAATAATTATCATCATTGAAGAAAGTTTCTATAATAGCTACTTAGTGAGAAATGAACGCGAACTGGGTTATTCCGCTAGCTTTAGCTGCCCTCTCCAGGGTAAGATATTCAGGATTGGGCAATAATAAAAGCTCTAATATCCAAGCTTTTGTAACCACTTCATAGTAACGTCAAAAGTATACTGAGCATTCATATGCGCATTCAGATTATGCCCGGCATCCGGCACTATGACATCTTCCCTAGTTTCTTGGTCGGCATTAGGATAGATTGCCTTGATCACTGAAGCGGAAGGATATTTTATGGTAGTACAGTTTCCGCCACAAGCCGGCTGGTCATGGATTCCAGCTACAATTTGCAAATGTCCTTTAAAGCCAGTGGCTGGCTGGGGACTGGGCAGTGTTAGAATCTCACCAATAGTTGCCGTTTGACGGAGACTGTATGACAAATCGAGGACTAACATGGTCAATATGAGAATCTAAAGAGTTTCTAGGGGTCACATACGCTTATAGTCGTAAAAGGGGTATTTGAAAAATGGATACTGTATCCCCTGCTTCGTGCCTTGAGTGAAATACCCATTTCCGAGCCCCTTGAACCTAGCCGGAGAGTCCTGGTTCGCTATGATCGCACCCATTGAAACAAGTGTAAGGGAACTCCAATCATAAGATAGTGGTAGCCCTGTAAGAACGATTGCGTCAAAATCGTCAGGATATTTTGATGAGGTCGCCTGTGAGATGATTGACCCAAGGGAATGGCCAACTGCAACGACATTGGTGAAGGACTTGCCGCCTAATCTAGCTTCCTTGAGCATTTCGGTCAGGGAATGGAGGATCTCGGGTTGCACAGCCATTTGAACATCCTTAAGAGCATCGGGATGATCAGAGTTACCTACTCCAAGACGATCATAGGAAAAGGTCGCATGGCCAGCCGCAGCCGCAGCATCGATGTAACTATAACCCTCAAGAAAGTCCCAGTAGTTGTGATCGCAAGTAGCGCCGTGGGTCAGGATATGGATTGTGCTGACGTCTGATGCATCTTTGGGGAAGCACAGCTTCGACCAGAGGTAGTGCGTTCTGGTCTGTAGGCTGGAGCCCTTTAGGTGGGCGGCGATGGAGGCAGCCGAATCTGATCCCGAGACAAGGTTGAAGAAATCTGTCATTTGCTGTTGATTGGTCGGCTCTGGAAGTGTGATTTGCGACAGGTTGGCCGTCACGGTAACGGGTATTTTTCCACTGACGCAAATGGCCGAGCCGCCCTGTGACGGGCCAATATGACTATCTAAGAAACCATCTGTATTGAGGGGGGTGGCGAGCGACCCAACTGACATCAGGTTGAGCAATAAAATTGAGGATAAAGATGGTGAGAACGACATGTTTGGATGCAGAGGGGTGGCCAAGAAGCCCACGGTGATTGACTTAAAGATGCTTCTTTTCTTCCATTTGTTGTCTTCTCACAATGGCCGGGACCAGGGAGAATTTATCTGACTCGAGCCAAATAATTAGGGGATCAGAAAAGAATCCTGTGATCTCAAAGAAATCTTCTCGACTCTCCGGAATCGCAGGCGTATTGCCCCCTGAGACACTTCCCGAAATTAGGATGCCGGTTTAA
This sequence comes from Calonectria naviculata, assembly GCA_003031705.1. NCBI lineage: Eukaryota > Fungi > Ascomycota > Sordariomycetes > Hypocreales > Nectriaceae > Calonectria > Calonectria naviculata. Next base: position 23,972 of record NAGG01000294.1, read on the forward strand.
TGGCTGGGTAATCCACGAAATGTTTCATTCGAGACTCATTCTGGCTGACACAAACACTCTGGATGACGTAAAATTCGAAAGCAAGTCAAGATTTTGCCAAACAAGAGAACCTGGTTGTTGTAAACCATTGACGTCTACATGGCCCTGGTGATTGCCGTCTTCGTCACGAGCTGTGCATGGCAGGCCTTGACTAGATTCTCAGCCTTGCTTTTAATTACCTGTCTTTTCCAATGTACGACTCTATTACAGACCATGCACTTACGAAGTATCACTTCATCACATCACGTCGATCAAGACCCCGGAGAAAACTTTGGAAGTCTACAAGATGCAACGTTGCTTCGGATAACTACACAAGACAGGGTTGTCCCCATCTTGTGGGGAAAAAGAAACGGCTTGCAGAATGGATTTCTCACGGGTATTCCCAAACAGCTCTCAACTTTTAGAAACTCCCGTCATTCTTCCTCGATTTGAAATGCCAATGATTTTAGGCTATGATCATACTTTGAGGTCTACACGTTCCGAAAACCCTTACCAGAGATAGGGTAGCTTTATTTTGAGACGAGATGTCCAGAATTCTCATTACCTAGAACATCGGGTGGCCCAAATTTGATTTTCCCGGTCACCGAAGTGCGAGGGTCTCGTGACAATATTGTCCATGGGACCCTCGTGTACAGCGGCAGAACGAATAAGGCCCACTTTTCGCGGATCAGAATCAGACAAATGTAGAGTAGAAGTCCGGTATTACATCACCGACCAATTTCATGCTCCTAGGAACACTGGATCGGGGTGGGTCTATGGTGTCTGAAGTTTTATTGGAAGTCGGTCGTCATGTCATCATCGACTAGTGGAGACAAGGGAGTCCAGAGTCCAAAAAAAAACCAAGCCACTGTTGACAGCAAGATTCACAATGATGGAAAAGCTTCTTCACTTCGAAGCTCCCAATGTCTAGCACGGCGAATTATTATTCAAATTTGACTAAGGCTGAATTTCGCTCTCTCAACTCTTTGTTTTACTTTAAACCGTGCTGATCAGCTTGTTCTGACTTGAACGTCGCGCTTCAGAGTATCTGATTATCAGTAAGCAGCAAAAGTAATGGACTCTGCCAACACTTCCTCGTAGGAGCGCTTTTAACGTGCGGTGGGCATATCACTAATCACCTTCACAACAAGCCTTGCACGCCAGTCATCGCGCTTAGGGGTGCGTATCCAATACAATGCTCGCAGCGCAAGGCCAGATTGGCACAACCCTAATGCGAGTACTCGGCTCGTGTTCCTCTAACGCTGTGAAGGGAACCCGCTCTTCTCTGAGCTGAAGCCAATATACAAAAAGCTCCGTCGCATTCATGTTCATAGCGATTCAGCTACCGTGGACTTGATTTCGTTCACCAATTGATAAGCCTGACCTATTTGAGGTTGACTTTGGTTAATCAGCCCTCAACATAAGGCCACTTTCAATCCATCTGCCGATTGCCGTGGACCCACCCACGGCCAAAATCCGGGGTTCGTACGATCATGCGTCATGTGGGCCGTTGACGTTTGTCCTGGTACAGACTTGAAGGCTTACATTCAGGCCAGGATGGCAAATGCGGGGAAGATTGGAGATTGATTGTAGCATTGGGTGCCCGCAGGCGAGAGAGTGTTTTGGCTGACACCGCCCAGGCAGGTGAGGCGAGAATATCCCGGAGCCACAGGCCCGAGCGCCAGTCATCCAATCGGCACAGATTGGACACAAAACAAGAGATCCCATGGGCAGGTACTCAGCACTGAGGCTACATTCTACTGAATAATGAGACAGTGATGTGATGGTTACGCCTAAGCGAGAATATGGGGAGACCAGGTTGGGATGAGGTCGAGGGTGGGCGTGACCGTGGGGGGATCATCGGTGGCTTTGCCCGGAAGCGCCCGACGCTCACAATGGTGATCATCACGCCACCAGGTAATCATAAACGTGTGATAGAAACAGCCAAGCATCGAGTCACGGGAATGGCAATTCAATCGCGTTCGTGTATATAATATTCCATCTCTTCCCTAGGCACCGAAGCACCTAATTTGACCACTGCAATCGCAATTATCAATACAACAACTTTAACCAACCTCCAAGGGCCACATCCCGATTGACATCACTCCCACCTCAACCAGCACCCAACTTCATCTAAATGCTCCCTGTCACCCACGCTGTCCCTGTTGGTCCGAAGTAAGTATCAAAGCACCTCAAGCTAGTTTAATGCATGCTAATAATACTACCTAGGGTCCTTCCCGTTGTCCTGGCATTTGGAGGCGCCACAGTTGCTGGCAGCTACGTGCGCTCCCAGTCTCGCACCTTCGGATCATTCGCGCAACAGACCAACGCTGTGCAGAGCGAGCCTGTGCGGAAACCATTTTTCGAGAACTGCACTCCCGAGGCTCGATCCCCATACTTTGACTTGGTTCTTGAGTCAATCTTTGCATAGCCATCTCAGAAGGGCCAACTGAGGGCATGGATACTAGATTTAATGATGGATACAATTATGATATGAAACGATTACATGATAGAACGAAGTCAGGATGCTTGAATTGCTACCTGCCATTAAATAATACTTCTTTTTACCTATTAGCTTGTCGCTGCCTTACCAATCTTGACACCATAGCCTTCAGTGTGAAAAGATCATCTATTCGACTTAGAGAAATGGAGTTGACATCCATTTTAGCACTGCTACCTTTATAATTTTGAGATCGATTGTATTTGGTGATATCCTTAGTGACAATGTCAATGGAACATGATTTGAAAGCAGTGAAGCGCTGCCAAAAGACGAGATAATCGCCTGTCGCGAATATTTGCTCTTTTAAATCCAAGGTAGTGTTATGTACTAAATTTATTCTACCATACATGTTCAGAAATGAGCTTAAATGGAATGACCTTTGTAGTAAGAGTCGTAGCCCCACCCATATCGGTGAAACATTCGGCTTTATTTAATTGTTGCTTGGCCCTTTGTGAACTTCTCGGTTCCGGGGGCCCTTTACCTCGCAGCTGGGTTGAGTAGCGTGGCATTATGCAACCAAATGTCTATCCATACACAACTTCGGTCTCGCCTGATTGATGAATATTGTATTCCAGGCTACTTTCCTTTCAACTGTGTGAAGTTATTCATCAGGTTGTGTTCTACGAGCCAGTCTGTCCAAAGCTGCCCATTGAGCTTTGTTGTTTATCTGCGCAGCATTTAGTAAAAGTCGGCTGTACGGACACGAAGAATAACGAAAATCAATGTATCTATCTTAACCAAACAACAACATTGATGCACAAGTATTCGCTCAAGGATTATTTCCTATCCAAAAAGATACAAGTACAAGCTACTACTCATAACTCGTGAGGGTTCTCCTATAAATTTACGCGTAGTACCAATATTTTTACAAACTAAGAAATTATATAGATCAGTATAGCATCGCCACCAATGTTAGAGTGACATGTATTCCTACAGAAATTAGGTTTTTATTGATATACTGTCGACTTATGGCTTCTTGATTGGGTAGGATTCCTGCAAGTGACCCAAGCACTTACTGCACTCAAAGGATATGAAAACACGATCAACCTCGAACGACAGACCGGTGCAGCGACTCTGGCTGCTACGGCTCATGCAGCTAGCAACAGCCGTAGCAGCCTGGGCTCCATTGATCTTGGCTCTCAACATGACTCTAGTAGCCACGGCAGCTACGGCAGTTACGGCAACTACGGCAGTTACGGCAGATACGGCAGTACAGCACCTACGGCGGCGACGGGAGCGTTCCACTTTTGCTAGCGCACACGACAAATCTACTGTATCCCTGTACATGCTAACCGAAACCAGGATAGTGATGCTTTTTATTGAACCCAATACCTTAATTTCCAGGCCACAGAGCAAAAAAGGAAGTCACCGAGAGGCTCTATTTATCACGTCAGATTCAGCAACGAAGCCCAAAAAAAATTCGGTCAACCTTCCTTTCTTTTAAGACAATTGTAAAATATCGTCAAGAAGTTGCTGGAATCATGAGCCCGTTACCCACTATCCCAGGATTCGAGGCGTTGTCGGACCAGATTTTGGTCACAGGCGACAACAATGAGCGCTCAACCCCGCCAACCCACCCTCAACTGATAATCATATACGGCTGGGGGGACTGTTTACCGAAGCATGTTGCCAAGTACGCCCAAGGTTATCAGCAATTGTTCCCTTACTCCAGGCTCGCCGTGGTTCTGGGGCCCGTGTTCAAGGCCCTGTTTATGGACATAAAACAGAGGTCCGAGCATATGAAACCGATTCTCGACATTCTTGGCTCTCTTGATTTCACCGAAGATGCAAAACTGTCCATATTAGTCCACACCATGTCGAATACTGGCCTCACCAACTATGGAACCACGATGAGCATATTTCAGGAAAAATACGGGTACCCTCTCCCACATCAGCTTCTAGTGATGGATTCCACTCCCGGCACCAGCGACATCAACTGGGGCAACTTGAAGCGATGGTCCCGTGCCATGACCGTGGGGACGTACTCGTGGTTTCCTTGGCCATTTATGGTCACGCAGGCAATATGGATAATGGCTTTATTATTCAATGACCTCTATCAAAAGATGACTGGGATGGAGAGTGCCCCGAAATTTGTCGAGAAATTGCTGAATGATCCGGGATATGAAACGAAGGAATCAAGACGATTATACATCTATAGTAAGGAAGATGAGTTGATTCCTTGGGAGCATATCAGGCTCCACGCTACCCTGTCTGAGCAAGAGGGGTACGTCGTTGATACCAAGGAGTTCGAAGGGAGTGGGCATGTCGGACACATGCGCATGTCCGCCGACAGTTACTGGAAGACAGTCGAAAAGTCTTGGAATCAGGAGTCGCGATGATGATTCAAACGGAGTTGAAAGGCTATTGGACAAGATCGATAGAGCTCAGGCGGCCTAGTGCCCTGGCGCAACACCTAGCGCACGATTCTACTTGATGATAATTCGTATCATGGATAAACCTTTGACCGAGCACCAGTTATACATCTTTTGAACCATTGCGTGATTAGAGCCGGATCTTAACTGGGTTTGGATAAGGAGCCCTCGGTATAGCTACGATGAGAGAAAAACAAAATGCGTAAAAACGACATTTAGCTTCGCAGAGAGTTTTTGTATAGAGAGCTTTTACGTGACAATTGAAACGGCCATCGCTATGATTACGGCTGAAAGCATTCCCTGCACCATCCACCTGTAGCATTTGTAACCTGTACAGTGCGAAGTAGTGTCGTGATGTACTGGTGCAAGTGCGGGTCTTATTCATTAGCTCCTTCCGAAAACAAAGTGAGGGGAATTTGATGAGTGATTATTCCTTATCTAATCAAGTGATTACCTGGTTATGCACTCAACAGCCCATTTACCCCGTATTCATCCTGCCAACCCTTTAACATACATTCCCAAAACCAAATTTCAAGGGCAGCGGACACTATGACCTCCGGCATTTACACATTGCTCGATATCCCTACCAAAGCGCCACAGGTGTGCTGGTCCATGAACACCTGGAGAAGTGAGTTTGCTCTCGCTATTTTAATCGCCAAATTCTAACACGGAATAAAGCGAGGTTACTTTTGAACTATAAAGGTCTTTCATACAAAACAGAATGGGTGAGTTAGAGCCGTGGGTATTTGGCAAGTAATTCTAATCTCAGTAGGTTGAGTATCCCGAGATTGGACCGCGCCTGAATCAGCAGTGAGTAAAGACTAGACTTCATCAGCAAATAATTGACTGAGCCGGCATTTCAGTGTCCCTCCGAATGAAGGAGACCCTAAATTTACACTCCCCGCAATTCAAATGCCTGACGGGTCCTACGTGATGGATTCATATAAGATTGCCGAGATCATTGAACAAAAGCACCCGGAACCAAGTTTACCACTCGATGAATCTTTGCAGCACAGGTTCAGAAAGATACTCATAGGCTTCATGGGAGAACTCACGCCAATCTACGTCCCAGGGGTTGCACAACGCCTTCTCGGCGAGAAGAGTCTCGATTTCTTCCTCACCACGCGAAAAGAAGATGTAGGGATGCCTCTATACGACTATGGGAAGCAGAATAGCCCTGGAGCTTTTGAAAGGGCCGAGCCATTTGCCCGTGAGATGACCGCGCTGCTAAACGAAACTCCATCCGGGCCGTATTTTCTCGGCGATACTGTCAGCTATACTGATTTTATATGGGCAGCCATTTTGCTCTTTTGGAAACGCTTAGGCCATGAAGAGTACCAGGAAGTACTGAAGAGAAGCGGAGATGCTGAAACACATACCAAATTGTTGGATGCAATGAGCTTGTGGACAGAGAGGGATAATTAAGGGATATGAGTATCAATTTATCCGAACAGTCCGGCCGGGTTGGCCTTGATCCGGTTAATTTCTTATTGAATTTTCCTCTCGTTGAACGCACACCATTAATCTCGATACTTATCAGGAAGAGGACAGAAATTAATCGAGTTTGTGATTGCAATGATTTGGGACGTGTAGGTGACAACTGAGGGCAAATGACGATAGCAGAGAAGTAGATTTTTGTTTGCATACAGGCTCGGCTATTGCACATGATAGCCGGTCCTCGGACCGACCCCAGCCAAGACTGTTCGGCTCGGTTACCGTCCCCACCCCGAAAGTGTGCGGCGCTTTCGGCGCCCACGGTTTGTATATTGTCACCAAGTCGTCTCTGTATGTTTAGATGTTAGATATGATGTATTTCGGCGCAAAAGGTGCCCGGCATGTGTCAACAATCAGATGCAGACAATGCAACCGAGCCCACAAATCGCCATGACCCCGCTTCAAGCCATCATTCTCCGTCGCCTTCATCCGTACGACGCCAAAGAAATAGTAGACGACGCGCTCGTCGAGCCTGCCTGTCCTGCCGGAGTAGGAAAGTAAGATGCGATGTCGTCGACAGAGTTCCTTGTGGGAATTGCAAATGGGACGGCACCGAGTGTGTCGTGGTGGGTCGGCGACGTAAAGGGTAACAGCCAGCCACAAGAGACATCATATTGTATGCACTAAACTGACTGGCCCTGCCGCAGATATTTTCAAGTGAATCTACAACCTGACAAGATTAATGATGTCGTGGTCGAAGATACCAGCTTGCACGAGGCGGATATCGAAATGTCAGTCTTTGAAGTAGAACTAGGGAAATCTACCGACACAATCCCCTCGCGTCCGACGCCTCAAGATCATAATGGAAGCGGAAATGAAATTGAGTACACTAGTAAGTCAACGCCCTGTGTTCTCGGCTTTGCGAGAGTTTGACAGGAGAGAACAGCCCAGATGCTGAATCTGTTGGCCGAGTACGCTGGAGACCAAGCAATGGGCATGGGTCAAAATCTACCGAGACCCGAAGACCCATCCTGCCCGTGCTTAAAAATCACAAATACAAGCCCTAAATCCGTCCCTTATCTCACTGCGTTGCCCAGTTTCATCAAGCCATTATCATTCATCATTGCGAGTGATGACCTGGCCTACTTGCAGTCCAAGGGAGCCTTGACACTGCCTGAGGAAAAGTTACAAAATGCGCTCCTGTGGTCTTTCTTCGAATACGTGTATCCCTTCATGCCAGTAGTAGATCTCGATCAATTCCTCGAGTCGGTTTATCATCGAGATGGCAGCTTGGGTCAGATAAGCCTGCTGTTGTTCCAGGCCGTATTGTTCGCAGGCACGGCCAATGTCAAAATGGATCAGCTCAAAGAGGCTGGCTTTCAGACCAGAAGACAGGCACGAAAAGCATTCTTCCAGAGGGTTCGGGTAAGTTTCAGTCTACTACTACTCAAACATGTGGTTTCTTAACGTCTCTGTAGCTCTTGTACGATTTCAACGCCGAATCCGATCACATAGTCCTCATCCAATCAATTCTCCTCATGACCCTGTGGTACGAAACGCCGAAAGAACACAGAAACACGTGGTATTGGATCGATGTTGCCATCTCCCAGGCTTTTGCATGTGGTCTACACAAAGAGCCTTCTCTAATGAGTTTCCCTTCCACGACTCAGTTACAGAGACTCCGCCGACGTTTATGGTGGACATGCCTCATGCGCGATCGCCTGGTCTCGCTGGGTATGAAACGTCCTCCGAGGATTAAAGATGACGATTACTGTGTTCCTATGCTGCAGGAAAGTGACTTTGCACCGGAGCAGCTTCAAGACATTAGCAAGGAAAAACTGGGAGACATGTGCTCATATATCCAAGACAAATCCAAAAGATCGACATTGGCTGCTCTCTGTATTGCGAAAGCGGAGCTTTGCCGCTCCCTGAGTTACTATTCAAGATCGCGATACTCTATATTCACAGAGAACTCCGGGGATGAAACGGCTGAAGTATTAAGAATATTGAAGCCCGAAGATAAAGCAGCATTCATGTCCTGCAACAAAGATCTTGTCGAATGGCAAGGCAACCTGCCGGAGCATTGCAGATATCAACCATTATCACACCATCGTATGAACCACGCCAACACCACAGTTGCTCTTCACCGTATAGTCCTTCACATGATTTACTATGCCTCTATTTCCACGCTTCACCGATCAAGGTTCATCCTCTTGCTGTATAATACACAGTCCTTGGTATTTGAGCAGGAGCTGTCCAAGATCTGGATGCAACATGCCGCTACGCAGGTCTCCAATATGGCTGCAGATATACAGGAGCATGGCTTGGATGGGTTTCTTCCCACTCTGAGCTTGAGTGTCGTGGTTTCTGCTGCAGCTGTCCATCTTCTAGAAGTCAAAGGTGTGGTTCAAGCCGACAAGAAGATGGCCCATCAAGGTTACCGTCGCTGTATAAAGGTGATTGACTCATTGAGAGACATGTACTTCGCTGCAGATCTAGCTAGGGACGCCATAACATTGGAATTTTCCAGTCCCCTCAATGGGGAAATTACATCCAACGAGGATGTCGACACAATATCAACGTCTTCTCAGAGTCCTACGATTTCGGATGCATTCCGATTAGAGGCCCATTCAAAGAGCTGCACATCACTAGGCCTTTTATCGGGTAGCATTTTTAAGCAAGGTCTTGATAGCAGATTATCGTCAGAGGAATCAAATAGTGGCACAGGGGTGGATTGGCTAGACTATACGGCTGCAGAAATAGAGAATTTCGAGACTCGCTTGTTATTTAGTAATGTTGACGATTAATGATTCAAAGAGATGTGTTTTATTCAGAAGTCAAAAAATTAATATACTCTCCATTCTCAGATATCTATATTCATAATTTAATACTATAAACTATGCACTATTTGTAAACACGGCGGTGCGCATAGCAACTTGTTGCAATAGGCAAGTTACCACTATTGACAAAAGTCCAGCGGCAAGCGTGATTACCACGATCACTCTGTAGCAAACATCCGTTCATACAGCTTATGCAGGCTCAGGCTGCAGAATGACCGGTTACCAGGGTGCCGATTTACATCGGAGTTGCATATTCTACTAGTACGTAGGCTGTTCGGTTCGCAAGGTTGCCCAAGGTTTCGTAAGGCCAAGAAAGGGGGGCCGTGCAGGGACCAGGTGCGGTTAAAGCCTTTGCCTATCCTCTGCCTAAGACTATTACCTGCGCACCTCAACCTCGGTTGCATTCGGCCGCTAATCTAATCCAACGATGGAATTGCTAGCCAGTCAAAGCTCGACATAGCAAATATGGATCTGATTGATTAATATGGTCAAAATTACGAGACGACATGGCGATGTATTTATGGGCTCCGTTGGCCGGCACTTTCCAACCCATCTACATCAAAACACAAAGACACCAAAGACTTTACTGCACTCAACATCAACACCAGCTAATAAATATGAGCCAACAATTCAAATTTGTCAATAAACTCCGGGGATCCCGTGTCATCATCTTCGGAGGCACGTCAGGCATCGGTTTCGCTGTCGCTGCGGCGGCGCTAGAGCATGGGGCGTGGGTGTTTGTTACCAGCTCCAACAAAGAAAGAGTCGAAGCAACCGTGGCTCAACTGAAATCGAGTTATCCAGATGAAGACTTCCGCAGTCGCATATCCGGCTCCCCGTACGACTTGGGCAATCCTGACACCCTGGAGGAGAACTTGATCTCACTCTTCGAGGCAGTGACCGCTCCCGCCAAACAAGATGGAGAGAAACAGCTCATTGATCACATTGTTTATGTCTAGTTAAAAAACAAG
>NAGG01000295.1:0-34528 GCA_003031705.1 Calonectria naviculata
AATTAATATAAATATTTTTAATAATTTTTAATAATTTTTTTATAAAAAATATTTTATAAAAGATATAGGGTAAGAAATTATTTAGTTAGTTAATAAACTATTTAGTTAATTAACTATTTAGTTAAAAAACTCTTAGTTTTTTTAGCAACCCTGCCTCAGTGTCTCTGCAAAACGTCCAGGATGCGCCCGCGGCAACACCCTAATTTCTAGTCGGCTTGCTCCACAGGGTTATGCACTGACCACCTACACCTCTTGCGGGTTTATCTTCTCTTGTCAATAGATACCCGACACATAATTTAGTAGGGCAAGCTACCAAGCACCTGTGGGTGTCTGATGGGAAAGGCTTCAGAGTCATCCTGCCTCGCCTTCCCCGATCCCGTGTCTTTGCATGAACGCCCGATAAGTTGACCCCGGAGCAATTGTACGGCGGCGTACCCGGGTTCATTCCTTGCCCTTCTGCCGTCCTCCTGTACTTTTGGTGACCCAAACGCCACGGAATCCACCGTGAGTCGAAAGGCCAATAGAGTTAGCTGCCCGGGCAATGTAATCTATTCGCGCGGACTAGCCGTGAGGAAGGAATAAGAGATAAGCAAGAATTTGGTGCGATCATAAATCAAAAGTGCGTGGGAAATGGAAGCCTGCCCCGAGCTCTGTCCTCCTTTATGCCGCCAGTACTTGACTAAGAGGCTGGGTCGTGATCCAGTTCTGATTGCATCGTCCCGTATCATCCTTGCGTAATAGTGTCATTCCTATGATGGGCGCAAATTAATTTACTTTACCATTTCTCCTCTGAAGACGTTGCATGTCAGGTTTAAGAACGGTTAAAAACCACACCATTCGTAGGTCGAGTTAGGGCTCAGGGCAGCCACTAGGAGGATGTTAGACCAAGTGTATGATAAGAGTAATCTCACGGGAAAATATTAGTTCAACAGCAAAGTCTGCATGAACCCCTCCAATCGTCCCCGCCTCATGTCAGCCGGCCCCAGCTAAGTCATCTTGGTAATGACACCTCGCAACCTCCCGGCTGTTGTGTGTAGGCTTTAAGTTTCAACCCTATGTCGGCGTTACGCCGCATGTTAGCACTTGATAGGAACATCCGCGTTCTAGTTTTCCCATATTTTGGTCACCACACGCTTGTGTATCAAAGTATCATTGAATGCTACTGTTGCTGTTGGCTTATGGAAAAAGTAATGAGCAGTAAGCCGATCTGGTGTTTACCGCTTCTGTGTGTTTTAATCACTTTGCTCTTCTTGGGAAGACTTTTCTTGCCAAAGGCAATACGTGCGATCTCCGCACTCCTCTTTTCAAAGCTCAAAAGCAAATCTCCATGCTACACAAGGCCGCAATTAGCATAGGGGACTTTAGGCAAAGCCTTGGCTCAACTTCATCTGGTAGTAATGGGTTTTAAAATAAAATTTCTTTTTCAAGACGGCAAGGAACAAACTTACCCTCTTCCAGCAGGGCTGAAATGGAAGGAAACTTGCACCGGGAGAGCATAAGCACTAACTGTCAAGCGGATCCCCTCATTGTCACGCTGCCCACTTTCGCTGCTGACTAACCTCGGAGCAATTGAAGAACTAGGGCATAGAATTACCAGAAATGGCAGAAAGCTGCGCGGCAAGGCGTCATCATTGAACAACTTTTATTTTGGGCAGTCATCACATCCCATGTTTGCGCACAAAGATTGGCTGGATGCCACAACGCACTCTGCACTGCCAGGTTCTGCCACTCAATGAGATCAGATGAATCCCTTTTGGAGACAGCAGCTGAAAGAGCTGTCATGGATTTCTGCACTGTTTGATGCATGTCTCCGAAATTAAGCCCACTTCAAACACCGCATGAACTAGTTTTACCACCGGTACTGGGTGCCGAGAACCCGGTGAGAAATGCATACCAAGAATATAAGGAGCCTTGCATCCAGGTAGCCGTTGAAGTTGATTCCAAGTAGCTTTCATTCATTTCAAGAGCCATTCATTCGACTGTCGCCGCTGTTTACTTCCTTCTACTCAATGGCTGGGTTAAAGCATCATTCACTGGGGAATGGCATTCCATTCTTCAGAATTCTTTCGTTGCCATTGATTTTCCTGTTTATTCAGTTTGGTCTTGCGCGGCCCGCTGATGCAAACTCCACGCGGAGCGTTAACAATTGGGATGAAGTATGAACTTCTGCACCGATAATGGTTAGCCATGTTGACTTTTTTTCAAGGTACCAGACTCTTCTTCAAGCAAGATTTCTTGGACGCCCTGTTTCCAGGATTTTATGTGTACACGGCTAGAGGTATAGAAATGTTCCAAGTATTGTCTCCAAGTTGCATCTTTCTAACCCTACGGCCTGTAGGTGCCTCTTGACTGGGAAGATCCAAGCGCAGGAACGATCAAGGTGGCATTTATCAAGTATCCATCCCAGAAAAATGATGCTGAAGATCTAGTCATCAACTTCGGTATGTCAGATGCACTTGAGACCAAGGGCTTACTAATCTCAAATTGTAGGAGGTCCCGGAGCTTCTGGTGTCGGGACGCTCTTCGAAGCAGTGTCCGGGCTGGTCGAGGTATTTGGTTCCGATGTCAACTTTATAAGCTTTGATCCTCGAGGTGTCAACAACACTGGACCCAGCCTCAACTGCTTTCCCGACAACACAGAAGTAGCAAACAGCTTCGACTTCACCTATAACCGCATGATATCGGATGGCTCTTCTGACGCTGTTTCGAACAAGTTCTTTATGGCCGAGGCCTTTGGAAAATGGTGTAATAACGCCGTCGGAGGACCGAACGGAACTGCAAAATACACCAACACTCCATCTGTTGCACGGGATATGCTTACATTCGTCGAGGCCCTGAGCGCTACAAAGGGAAAGTCAAAAGCAGATGCAAAGCTGTGGTATCTTGGATACAGTTACGGGACTGTTCTTGGTGCCACATTTGCCTCTTTATACCCTAATCGAATTGGACGAATGATTCTCGACGGAGTTGACGACGTGGAGAACTATTACAAAGGGCTCTGGAGCACCAATCTTATCCACGCAGATGACATAGTGGACCTCTTCGCTACCTCTTGTTTTGGTGCAGGCCCAGAAGCTTGTGTTTTCTACGAGAATTCCACTGATCTCATCTACTCACGATTATCTAACCTCCTCACCAAGATCAAGGACGAACCGGTGCCAGTCTGGAATGCATCCGTGGTGGACATGCCTACTCTGGCTACTTATGGGGACTTGAAGCTGCTATTATTCAACTCTCTTTACCACCCAGTAGCTGATTTCCCGACTCTTGCCAGCGTCCTTGTTGATCTTGAGCAAGGTTACGGTGGATCGCTGATCGAGGCCACCAACCCCGCGTCAGGAAACGTGGGTTATGATCAGGTTGACGCAGAAATAATCATTGCATGCGTCGATGGGTCCGGAAGAAACAACATCTCTTCCCTGGACGAGTATCGAAACTATGCTGAATACTTGGAGATCCAAAGCAAGTACGTTGGCGACACATGGTCATATCAGGCGCTTTCTTGCAGGTCCTTGGACGTTACACCGTCTCTGAGCGGGCAGTTTTCTCGTAAGCTGGGAACGATGCAATATATCTAGGTCATACCACTAACTGAGACTCAATAGAACTTCGGCCCGGTGCAAATGAAACCAGCTTCCCAATAATTTTCGTCGGTAATACCTTGGACCCCGTGACACCGATAGAAAAGTTAGTCACATTCCAAATACCTGCATGACTGGAGGTTCCAAACGCTGACTGTTTTTTTAAAGTGCATATAAAGTGGCCGCTGCTTTCCCAAATTCAATAGTCCTGAGAAATGTTGGCGCAGGGGTGAGTTCATATTTAAAACCTATGCGCGTTATTGATGCTAACATGCGAGTTCAGCATACAACTGCAGCTGCGGCATCCGCTTGTCTGGCCAAGTATATGCAAGCCTACTTATCAGGATCCCATCTCCCCACGAACATCACTTGTCAATCTGGGCAAGTCATTTTCTAAAATATCTCTAGTCACATGAAATGAGAATGATTTAAGGGCAGATGGAAAGGTTTGAATTTAGTATGGTCGGAATAGACTAGGCCCAAAATTAAGCTCTAGGGCTATTAGAAAACGAGATGATAAGACGGGACCTATGGCGCAATTTGCTTTACCCCGTTTATGTAGCATTGGCAATTGGTGAACCAAACATGGTCATCGCGATTAGCATTAAAATGAATTCGGATCGGGACCACCATAACTGTCACCAACTGTGATAGTGGCACTGCCCGTCACATTAGCCCAGCCAATATAATTCCCACCGTTCACTAGTGCAGGACTCTTGCGCTTTTTGGCCTGGTTGGGCAGTTGGGTGCCCTCACTGCGGGAAGACGAAGACTCGCTGTCAGTCTCATCAGTCTGTTTGTGGAGCTTGGAGCGCATGTCTCTCATTTCGTTCCGCATGTTGCGCATTTCAGCCCCCATTTCCTTCATCTCAGACCATATTCTGGTCATTTCGGCGCGCATATTGTTCCTTTCGGTACTCATGCTGTCCATTTTAGACACAATGGCACGTATCTCAGACTGTACTTTGTGCAATTCCGTATGGACATTACCGGCGGGCGCAGGGGTTGGGCTCAGGATCCGTGCGAGCAGGGCGTCTATCTCGCGGGTGGGAGGTCGAGGAGGAGACATGTCGGCGGTAGAGCTGCTGTTGGAATCCGCCATTTTTGAAGGAGAAGGATGTGGCAATTGCATGGAAGCGGTAGAAGTAGTCGTTAGATGCAGTCGCCTGTGAACTTGAATTGGTGAGTAAATTGTTTTCAGTTGCAGGCGAGAGATCCGGCTTAATATAGGCGCTGTGCCCGTTTTCTCGACCGTGAATCATTGTCAACCATGACAGGCAAACAACACAGTGCATGGGGTCATGGCAAAAAGAAACAAAGAATAGTAGATAAAAGCCATGATGCATGAGTCAAGACAACAAAGAAGCAAAGAAAGAAACAATCACCATTTCGATCACAATTTTAGCCGGAGAGAAATCTGTTCTTTGTAGCTGTTTAATGGTACAGCTGAACAAATAGTCATGAGCACAGCCCGCCAAATTTCTCCTCGGCACCTACATCTTGAAGCAAAGAAATGATAGAAATAAAACTCAAGCACAGAAACTCTGGGTCTAACCATACATTATTGATTTTTGAACATATTAGCTACAAATGAAAAAAAGGGACAACAGCTCACCGCATAGATATGTAATCCACGAGTTTCTGAACTTTCCTGTAGGCTTGGTGATCTGACAGTGAACTTTATAATCCTGCATTGCAAATATTTTGTCATCTTTGCCAGAGGATACGAAAGTTACATGGAAATTTAGCTTTGTCACGTTTTTCAAAGCTGGGTGCCCTCGCCAAATATTAAGTGCGTGATTCACTCATAACATTGTCAATCGTTGGTCCAGCTTCGTGCGCCCCCACGAGGACCGACCAGCTCAGAAACCTTACGGCTCGTGGGAAACTTCCACCAGCTCCTGTATCGACTGATTCAACATTTGATAACGATGTGAAAACTTAGTTTCTTTTTTCAAGAGTTAAAACCGCAAGTGTATGAGTCCATATCACGTCGTTCCCTTTTCAATCCCGACCTTTTTTATTTCACATCCTTTTTTCACATAGACTTGATCTCCTTCACTATGATGCTACTTTTAGTCTTATTTGTGTTCGCGTTTGCCTGCCTAGCGACTGGCAAGAAACAAGGAGGTTGTGTCATAAAACCCGACGAGATGGAAAGGATTCTTCCCTACACACTCAATTGGAGGACGGAGCAGACAGAGAGCTCCCCCGTCGTCTTGAACTATACGATCAACTGGCTGTACCCGCACCGGCCCACAGGCGCACAAAATCTCTCAATCGTTGAAACAGCCCGAGAATTTGTCCGCCACCACAATCCTACGGAATTTCGTCTCATGGACGAGCGTTCTTTCACTGACCGAAGTGGTGTCACGCATCTACACTTTGTTGAGACCCTCAATCATCAGGATATACCCTCGGGCGAGTTCAATGTCAATGTGAGTTTAGAATTATCTCATTTCTCATAGTTTTAAAAAAAAACTAAAACGGAAATACGCAGGTTGCCGCGAATAAGACTGTACTCTCATATGAGGAAAGATATGATTGGTAGCCATATATGTTTTCTCTACAACCTGATGAGATCATAGGCCCGATTGATGCTTTAAAGACAGTGGTTAATACCTTGTATCTTCTATCACATTATTGGTCATTTAGAGGCAGTATCGACGGAAAATACCACTTATTAAAATGTCAAAGGTCGTCGATTTGCCAGCGAGTATCAAATATTTGGGATTGGTGGCTACAGGGGCAAATGTGAGACTGAAGAGGGTTGGGATTGTGCAGGTCTTTGACAAAAAAGCTAAAAGCTCTTTTGACATTTGAAGACTCATGACAGTTCCCTAGGAGAGTCTCTGGAGAAAATATTTGATATCATAGAAATAACTGAGAATTGTTGCAACTTTCAGGTCTGACAACACCCGGTGTCCTTTGCTGTCGCGTTCCCCCAAAAGCCGCTCTACTCGGTCGCAGAATTTACCACTGAACGAGAACTAACTCTCCACCTCGGAACTGCATTTATTTTTTGTTTCGTGGCTTCTATATACGGTTGTTGTCGGCCTAAGCAACAAACACCTTTCTCGGATCAAGTTCATCTTTTCGCACCAAGCAAAGGGTAGGCTTTCTATGGGTGAAATCTTGGCATATTTTCTCCATATCAAGCAGTGTCCTTCGACAAAAACCCCATGAACAATCCATCCGATTATTAATTGAAACCTGATTCAAGGCTTGGCCGAGCTTTGCATTGTAGAATTGTGAGTTGGCGGCTTCACCACGCCTGACGGCGTCAACCAAGGGCATCATGTCGATTTCAGCTGGCGTGCCATAAAATACTGGACCAAAGTCCTCGTGACGGCTATGCAATAGCCTGTAGTCGTAAATAGGTGGCGACGCAGCGTCAACCCAAGGCCCGATGATCACCAACGTGTGGAGCGAAGTACAGAAAGCCTTGGCCCCGTACATTAATGCGTATAGTGGTTCCCAGCTGACTGGGTTGAGCACCACGTGGTGGACGCGTTGTAGGATTTCTTTGCGGATGTCGGCGCTACCCACCATCGTGCCGGCGACTTTCAGGTCTCGGAAATATAGAAAAAGATGAGTGAAGTCAACCCATCCAAGACCCTTGATGTGGGTGTGGGTGAGCTGCATCATGTGGCGTGCCTCGTGGCAGCTCTGGCTGACAGCACGACCAGAGCCAACGAGCTTGAACCCGTTGTCATTTCGTCGGGGGATGATAAAATTCCAGCTGTCTCCCAAAGCAAAACGCCAAATTCCGTGTCGAACCTCGGGGGGGAGTTTTGGGAAGAGCGGAAATGTGCAGGGCATTGCGTTGAGCTTCTAGTAGCGGTAAAAGAGAAGAGAGCGGAGTGAAAGAGAAATAAGGTAGCGGGCTTTGCATATGATGTAGAAAGAAGAAAGGAAGAAGAAAAAGGGCTGGCTCTACGACAGACTGTTCATTGTTGGTTGTTGGCTGATCGGAGATGGCCTACCAAGTGGATGTGGGTCACCAACGAGAAAATCTTGCTGGCCGTTTGCTTGGGCCACTCCCATACTAAACTTTCTGGATTATAGTTTGATATGATTTTTTTTTTAAGAAATCCTTTTGTAAAATAAAATCAGGGAAGTGTTGGGGTACAAAATGCTGCAAAAGTGGATGGTCTCTGTCTTTCCAGTGAGACAATTGGCGACAGGATAGAAGTGGTACAATTACTGGGACACGAGCAAGGTAACATGGGCAATTAATACTTTGTAAAAGTAAAATCAATTTCTAGGTGGTATCCTGCATAATTTCATCATAGCTATCGATTCCTCCAACAAACTTTCCTAATTAATATCCAGACAAGCACGCTCAAATTCTATCCACGCGTCACTTCATAATTCCAACCTCGAGTGTACAATTTCATCTCGATACTTGTGCAAAAAACAAAACAAATAGTCGTCTAGTAGGTGATGGTGGCAATCTTGTTGACGTATTTGGGGTCCTGTCGGATGGCGATGTTGTTCGCGATCCACTTTCCAGCATCCTCTCTGGAAATGTTGTACCCGATGGCGTCGACCTCGCGGCCCGTCTTGGGGTCCTCGATGCCGGTGCGAATAGGCTTGGCGGACTCGCCGTCAGTCAGCCAGCTGGCGCGGACGACGGTGAAGTTCTCGCCGCTGCCGATGAGCTTCTCCTCCATGATCTTCTTGTCGTCGTGGGGGATCTTGAGCATGAACTTGTACAAGGGCATGATGAGCGTCGGGGTGTCGCGGCCAAAGTCGGAGATTCCGGTGCTGCTGACGCCGACGAGGGTGGGCGAGCCAGTGACGCCGTTGCTGCGGAGCTCGGCGATGGTCTTGACCAAGGTCTCCATGCCCTTTGCGCAGACTTTGGGGTCGTCAATCATCTTGCCCTTGGACAGGTTGGGCTTGGCGCCGATGCTGGAGATGATGACATCGACAAATTGCCCCTCGCTGGTCTGGATGCATTGGGAAACGGCTGCCACATCGTGGGCGTTGCCTTCGACGATGCGCAAGTTGGGAGTAGTTTCGGGAGATCCGAATACGGCAGTGAGCTTGGCTGGGAATCGGCAGAGGGCAATGCACTGGTGGCCGGCAGCGAGAGTGTGCTTGAGAGCTGAGAGGCCGATACCAGTGCTGGCGCCGAAGAAGGCGATGGTTCTGGTTGTTGTGGTGGTGGTGGGGGCAGACATGGTGTTGATGGTTTTGGTGTTAGTGGTTGTAGTGTGTGTAGTGGGTCCCGTTGGCGGTTGGTGGTTGGGTCTGCTTGTAGAGATGTTTGAAGTGAAGCTTGAAGTCTGTTGATTGCTTGTGATGGCTGAGTGTGGTGTGTATTTCCTCTTGGCACAGATCCAGTTCAGCCACCGTCTTTATATCCATCTTGGGCTGAATCGTGGTGACGGTGTCCGGCGCCGAGCTGGCCGACTCGCTACTTTTTCGGACCCTATAAAATCGGTCTTGAATTCGCCCGGGTGTCGTTTGTGGCTAAGGCAGCCCCTTTGGGTCAACTTGAGTCGAGTGTGGCTTGCCCTGAGTCGGTGCATTCTTGTTCCGGTTGGTGTCCGCCACAGTCTGCTACAGTCCGCCACAGCGGGTCGGAGGCGTCGGCCTGGGCCACACTAGCGTCCGAGAAAAGAGCGAGATGCCCTCAGCTGCCGAGTTGGCCCGCTTCCGCGTGAACACGTCCTCGGCCAGTGTAAGCGCTAGCTTCATTTTGGCCAAGGGCCAAAACATGACGCTCCGTGGTGCGCGATTGCTACCCGAGACCTTCCTTTGGAAACTGGCAATGTGCTCCAGGCAGCTGTGGCTTCGCCGTATACAAGGATGACGAGTAAGATATTGTCTAATATTTATGCTTAAAATCTATCTTGAGCCTACTGGGGCACAACCGAAAAAACATCGACCAAGAAACCTTCCCTGTCGTCTCGCTCAACTCAAAGCACTTTAACTTGGTGCAATCTTGCTAGTGTCAATGCCAAACACTTCCCAAAGCAGCTTCTTCAGCTCTCCAAATGTCTTCAAAAGCCGTTCCTCGCTGATGGCCTCATTTTCTGCGCTGAAGCCCTTGCGTTTGTAGACTGCCACAAAGACATCGCCTTCCTTTCGCCCGCCCACCGTCTCATCTTGCGAATAGATGAGACTATGTCTTCCCTGATCACCCGCGGCGTCGCCTCTCCGAGGGTCAAATGGCGCCGTGGCTACCATTTGCTTCACAAAAATGGACTTGAGCCACGTGTTTGACACCCAGTTGGCAGCATGGTAGTCACCCGGCGACTGAGGCTGTGCCGAGTAGTGGTACAAGGGAGCCAGCTTGAAACTCGCGTTGGTTGTGTCGTTGCCTGCTTCGCGGTCGAAAAGCTTGCGATACAGTGTGTAACCAAATGGCACATCCTCGCGATCGTGGAGCGGCGGCAGACGCTCGTATACATGGTGATGAGAATCCGTTTCGGTGTTGAGCAAGATTGGTTCTCGCGGCTGTCCTGCACCGAAGGCTACATCGCAGTGAAAGGTCACCCCATGGCCTCCGTGGGGAGGTTTCCAGGCCTTTTGAATCTTCAACTCATCGGGTACTTCGTCGTGGGCAAAGTGCACGAGAGTAGTTTGGTGCGCAACAGATGACCAAGCCCACCCTGCGTCATCTGGCGTCTTACCCTGATATGGGTATACCCTTCCGCATACGTTGGTGGTGTTGTAGCCAAGCGATCGCAACATGATTGCAAAAAGACCATTGCACTCGAAGCAGTATCCTCCCATGCCACGTGTAACAATCTTGTTAAATAACGCATCGCCATCAACGTCGATGTTGCCAATGCCTTCCTGGTAAGGGATCGGATCGGAATCCTTGTAGGTTTTGTTCCGTCCCAGGTGGATAGTCACAGACTCGAAGGGGATTTTGTCATGGTGACGTTGCTGCATCTCCCGGAGAAGTGAGAATGTCGGTTTCGGAAGCTCGTCGCCAAGACTCTCTGCCTGCGAAACGCCAAGGTGCTGCAAGTATGCAATCACCTTGGCAGGAGGGAGGCGAGGAAGCTTGTCTGACTTGGGGTCCATTTTTTTCAATTTGCACAATATAAAATTTGCGCGTTTCTCGTTCCGATTTTTGTTGCCTTGTCAAAGCGAACTTGCGCCTTATGAATCACACAAAGTTGAGGCTTGTTGATTAGTAAGCCAATGATTATCTCAGAGATGTACTAAGGCGAATCGGGTGTTGTTTCTCGTATTCCATGCAATCTGGCATTTATTTGCACTAAATAGCTGCCTTTTCGCTAAGATTTTGCAGCAAGAGAAGACAAAGTTACACTGGTACTTGTGGCGACATGATGCTGATCTTGCGTCTGACTGCGTTAGACGTTGCCACTCCCGATACCGCCTTATCTTGTGGTCTATTAGACAAAATACGCAAAAATATCGTTAGTTGACCTCATGCTTTCGATTTGTAGGTGGCAGTAAGATGGAGAGCACAGCTTATATCTGCCTCGGCATAGTAGAGATAACAGGTAAGCTGAGGCAGATGATCAACTACATGTCGGCATACGAGAATGCAACCATCTGTGAGATTATGACATCAGTTATGTTGTGCAGGTGCTTCAGATACTCAAAGACGCGCGAATTTGTTCAACAAACATCTATTCCATGGCGAAGGTGGACATTAGAAGCATGACACAACTGAGACATTTTGTATTAGCGCTGAGTACAATATGGCGGGCATGGCTAATAGGCCGCCAGCAACGGCACATGATTGTGGCGTTTAGTAAGAAAAAGTCCATTTGGGTTTGAGGGAATGAGGTGAGCGTCGGTTCATGATAAAACCCTAAGCAAGTGGGTTGAAGATGAAAGCAGAAGAGTTGAGTTTAGTGCGACCCAGGAGGGGAACAATCATGGGGCACGACAATAGGGAATTGACCTGTAAACTAACATCAGCATGCCATGATTTCAAGAAAATTTAGAAGCCGACTTTACCTGGTTCACGAGGGATGAATCTATTCCGTGCTGTTGCATGTCTGTTGCAAGCTGCTGCGACAAAGAACTGGCTACTGGGTTGAACTTGCCAAACAAGACTATAATGTTGAGCAAGAAATCTAGTCCGTCTCGACTCCGATGGCTTTGCGTCACCACGTAGTCTTCCAAGTAAACGAGGGCTGCCATGTAGGTGGAGAAAGCAATAACCGGGTTTTTGAAGGTGCATTGCAAATCGGGCACCATTCGAAATATGCTGACAATCTGCTCCGCCGCTGGAATAATGCGTGCTTCGCATTGGAGAAGCAAGTATTCTGGCGATTGCGATGATTTGCGTAAATGCGATGCAGCAGCCCTGTTTAGGCATATGATGGCTGTGTGAACCATGATGTTGACAAATACCGCGTTCTGGCATTGGAAATTACGAGGAAGCTTGAGATGGCCCGGGAAGCTCAAAAGTAGCATGCTAAGACTGTTATCAAGCTGACGGTGGGTTTCCCAGTGTTTGCCACATTCCACGGCATCGGCTCTGTTTTCTGGCTTACTGTGAAAAGTATGCCGCATTGTTTTGTAGAAGAGCTGTGCAACCAGTACTCTCCCAGAAAGAGAAGAATATTCTTGATCATTGGATTTGAGCAAACCATGGAGAGAGCTCGTATTTTCTGGAATGTTTGCCCCAAATGCATCTTCTGATGCCGGAAGGAGCGTATGAATCTGAATATATTAGTTAGTCGCAGGAGGATGATGGGAGGGATTGTCAAATACATCTTCATCTTCAATCAGCGACGGCCACCCGGTGGTTCCGTAAAGGAACCTATCGGTGCAATAAATCGCCCACCAAGTTCTCCGCTGCTCTTCTAAGACCGACCACTGGACTGGGTCTGGAGTAGTATCCGTGCTGGGTTCTTCATTATCGAGCTGGTGCAGCTCCAGCATCTGAGCCAAACGCAAACCGCGGCACTGACTCGACGAGGCTCGCGCAAACATGGCTTGTTGGGCCTCGAAGTTTGCCAGCAGCAGCCAGGTCTGGACATGAGCCAATGTCATGCCTTGACTCTGGAGTCCAAGATTAGTCATGCTTGTTACAGGGATATTTGATAGCGTTTGATCTGTGTCTGTCATACCATTGATTCGTCTTGTTCAATAAAGGTTCCAGCTCTTTGATAAAATGGAAGCGCCAGGGAGTTATGAGTCTCGCTATTTGACGCTGCCAATGCCAACACAATCTTTTGTAGACACATTGGTGGACTTAGAAACTCATCGTCAAGTAGTGAAGCTCTGTAGCGGTGGGGGTGCAATATTGGCGTGATCGGATGAACCTTGTCAAAATAAATTTCCACCCTGCCGGTATTTAGTTAATGATGGTTGTAATGGGCGAAATAATTCTCCAAATCTTACAGTTCTTGTCTGGTCTGAAGAGGTGCCACTCCCTGTAGGATGTCAAAATTGAGTAATTCATTGGAGCCGAAGGAGTCTAGTTGAGGCAATGTTGGGTTGGATGTCAGGTTGGTCGAAAGGGAGAGCACATCCGGGGAAGAGAAGCTCGACGCATACTGTTCAGTCCCGGAGGCGATGTCCGTGTCGCTGCCTTGCACAGCGTAAAGATCGCTCTGTTTTGCATGTTCCAACTGACCCTCAAGTTGCACTGTTTACGATTAGATGAGCGCGATGATAGGAGTTGAGATTGACGTTGGTCATGCGCAGATTCATAAGCATTCGGGAACATACCTAGCCTGGCTTCAAGTTCTTTGACTCCGACCCGTCTTTTACCACCGGGTCTTTTTCTCGCCTGAGGATACACGCACTTGTCTCCCAATTTCGTGCACCTGTTGCAGCACGGCTCGACTCGGTCGCATTTCAACTTCCTCTGGCGGCACAGCTCACAAGCCAGCCGGGCAATGGGCGGTGACCCGTCTGGTGTTGCGCTACTCATAGCCGTTAGTTCTTTTTTTTTTTCCGGAACTGGAATTGCTCAAGGTCTGGTGCATTCACGTCTTTGTGAATTGCGGGGTAAAATGATCATTTATGGCGCCCGTTCCATTCATCACAGACGAGCCCAACGCCCTATCGCGGGCGTATCATGAAAATTTGACGTTGAACCGTCAGGGTGACACTCTCGACTGGACCGGACTAGGCTGTCAGTGATACGACGTGCACTGATGCAAGCACAGCTCACGGACCCGCCGTGTCAAATGAGCCGTACGCGAAAATCAGAGGGTTGCTCCACTGCCGCTCATTTAAGGCGGCATTCGCCAAAAGGCAAAACCACAAATCGGGCAAAATCTCGGTGTCCGAGCCAAGAGCGTCGAGCCACACGGGCGACAGTCGCGCCGGCGGAGCTGACACGGTTCGCATGTGCATCTGTGAGCCGCATTTTCACGTGGGCACCATGACTGCCGACTGAATGCGAGAGCGAGGCCGCTAATGCCAGAATCTCGAACACAGCGGCGAAGCAAATAATTAGAATGGATAGAAGCAGTGTGTAGTCTATATTATTTGTTTATTATGCGTGGAAAAAGTTCAAAGTTCGAGAAAAGCGTCCCAACGCTCGGATGCTGCTTCTGATTCAGGCATTTTGACTTTGCTTCATCATTTGAGCGGCCCAAACGCGCTTCGTATCCGATAAGATATCATCAGTGACGAGCCTGTCATATTTCAGTGCGCAATTTGTCTGTATTTAAATACTACTTTGGACAGTTATTGCAGCAGGTTCCCTTGAATTGGCCCAAGACCATTCCAGCCTCAAGTGGGGCCGAGCGGATCGGATCAACATCCGGAATCTGTCCCTGGTCAGTCAAGCTGGTGTAGCCAAGTCATAGATGTTTATCGCTGTCTGTGCTAGCGTGTGACATCATTGACGGCGAGGTGACAGGTTCGCCATCAACAGCTACCTTTTAGCTTGTACCAGGCCAACCTTGCTGCTCGCAAACAGTTGTCTAGGACAGTGAGGATGGACAAAACATGTCTATTAACGTGGATCGTATAGGGGGTCGTTCATGTTCTTCTAATACTACATTCCCGGCACTTATCGTTTGCATGTTTCAAGGCAGCCTGCAGAGGGGAAATGCTACGCCATCCCAGCTAAAATACCACCATCTCCATCAATCAGCGTACTTTATGGTGAAGACTGCTGTGAGATACCACTCCTCTTGGACGAATTCGTCAGAGCCTGATGTAAATTTTCCCAAACGAGCAAAGGACGAACGCGTCATCGATTTGCGGCGTCTGATGCACCCGTCATTCACCATGTTTATGGTTTGCTTCTTTGGCGGAAGGGCAGCGCCACATTTCAGGCAAGACGAATGAGCCACTTTTGTGGAGGTGTCCCAGAATTGCCAGTGGCTACGAACCACCAAGTGATGTCACAAAGTAGATCGCCATGACGCACTACACTCCCAAGTATGCAAATCAGACGTACCATTTTCTAATAAATATAGAGCTTCCATCGCTAGGAGATAACATCGTGTGACATCTTCCCTTATACGAAAGAGCATCCAAACAAAGCAAAGGACTTTTATCCCCGACATCCCTGCCAATATCCGTCCACAACCCATCATGACGAGTGGACCTATCTACACCATTGAGCCTATCCAGGCCGACGGTGCTCAAAACGGCCAAAACAGTAAGCTTCAATCATCCAAAGGGACCTC
This sequence comes from Calonectria naviculata, assembly GCA_003031705.1. Lineage (NCBI taxonomy): Eukaryota > Fungi > Ascomycota > Sordariomycetes > Hypocreales > Nectriaceae > Calonectria > Calonectria naviculata. The sequence goes on from NAGG01000295.1 coordinate 15,185, forward strand.
TGACAACACATATACTCACCATAAATTGCTTCTAGTCGGCTCAAAAATCCACAAGAAGGAAACTTACGACAATGCCGAACTAAGAGATGGTACGTCCTCGGACGAGATTCTGGAAACGAGGATTCGTGTCTCGCTAACCCTCATAACAGCTCACAAGTATAGCCTTTATAAATATATTAGCGTAAGTTTCTCACTCAGTAGTGTTGGCTGTATTTTCAATTACTCATGCGTCTCTAGTGGGAGGATCCAGCTCGTTCTCTCACATCATACCTCAGCATAATGGGCATCTTGTTTGGAGCACACTACCTACCTTTAACGCGATGGGTATTGAAGGCCGGAGCCACTACATTCGGAGGTATGAAATATCCCTCGCGTTATACAATCTTTTGCGGTAATAATGCTGACCAATCTCAGCAATTTCCATTACGGAATATGCCAGCAAGTTTTTCGGTCCCAACACCTTTTTCACCCAGATCCGCCCTAGGCAGTACAAGAAGATTCCAGAGGAGACCTTGAATGCTACTTTAAAGGATGTCCATGACCTTGCTCAATACTTGGTGGTCGAAGTTCAAAGAATGTTCTTTGGTGAAGATCTGCAAAACACGTTTGCTGCAAGTTGCCCACATAACACAGACTTTGACACAAACGAGCCGATTACTAACACAATAACAGACTTTTATTGGATTCACCGTTTTGTACTGGGTGATAAAGGTCCTGCCTCCGTTTTGGCTGACAGTTCTAAGCGTGACCACGGTTTACACTGTGCCTCTTATCGTGTTCCCTCACGGTCGCCAGGTCGTGTATGACGCAAAGGCGCGTTCCGAAGAGCTAGTCGCGGCGGCCGCCGAGAATAGCCAAAAGCTCGCCCAAGACAGCAAGACTAAAGCTGCCGAGCTGTCTGCAAAGGCGCAAGAAACTGCTGCGGACTTGAGTCAACGCGCATCGGATCTGGCTCAAGGAGGAAAGCAAATGGCCACCGATCTATCCGCCCAAGCCAAGACCACCGCCTCTGAAGCCTCACAAGCCACGGTTGAGAACGTTAAGAAATTACCCGAAGTCAGCGCCAACGCCATCTACAGCGCTCCAAGCACCGCCAAGTCAGCCCTGGAGAATGCGGGTCAGTACATCAGCAACACTATTTCCGGTGGCGCCGATGGGCAATCTGGCGACAACGAGTCTGCCACCGATGGAGTAGCGAAGAAGGCATCTGAACTGGGAAACAAGGCCGTCGAGACCACTAAGAATATCACTCCAGACTATGTTCTGGACTCGGCCAGCTCTGCTGCCAACACCGCCTCGCGACTCTCTGCCAACGCCGTTGAGCAAGGGAAGCAGATGCTTTCTAGTAACAACGCAGCTGACACAACCTACTCCCCAACTTCTCTGAAGCACCCAGCAAACGAGGCCTCGTCCACGCCTCGCCAGATTTCCGGTGACACTACGGACAGAGTGGCTGAGCTGATTCCTGAATCCTCGGTAGCAAGCGACCCAGCTGCTAGGCGTGGTATTTTGAACGAATCCTAATTTATGACGGATACTGTTTTTATATGTATGATACAAGTTGGCAAGAATAGTGGTGAAAATTTCACCTAAAATAAATCATGAATCAAATAGTAAAATTCTACGTGGGCATAGCCCAAGAAAGGTAGCTCGGTGCGTGTCCTTGCAATATTCACACCAAAAGCACCCCTCAGCCGTCTTTAAATTGTGAATGAGCTAAGATCATGCGATCGCGTTGAAATTATGCATTCTCCTGTCTCTTTCACAGTTAGCTGTGTAAGGCTGGCGCTGATTGGGGGCGGCTGAGCTGGGGTTTATGGCTTGCTCAGCTGCGGGGTTTTCCATCAGGCTGCAATCCTCTCACAGCATTCACGCCATCTCCTTTGTCATGACCCTTTGAGTTCATCTGAAACCGGGCCAAATCGACGTTTGGCCGTAAAGACCTTGGGATATGAACCCTTTGAACTACTTTAGAGAGGCGGTTTCCGGCTACAACACCGTCGCGGGCCCGCAGGCAAATAGCGGCGGCATTATCAACTTCAACTTCAGTGGTTCCCCTTCAGCGGCTGGCGCGACTCCTCGTAAAACCTCCCAATCGTTCTCAACAGTTCCCTTTCCCCCGGATGAAGAATTCGTCGACCGCCCTAAAATACTGAACTGGATGCGCGAGAAATGCGCCAAACCAGCAGCGCGCATCGCCCTTGTTGGCTTGGGCGGAGTCGGGTAAGTGTTCGGTGCCCCTCAGCTCCTTTGGTGCAGTGTGCTTAAGAGAAAAGAAAATCACAGTTGGCTATAAGATACGCCCATGAGATCTACAAGAGCTCACTAGATACTCATGTCTTTTGGGTATATGCAAGTAGCCGAGAGCGGTTTGAAGAAGCCTATCAGTCTATTGCAGAAAAGCTGGAATTACCCGGACGCCACGATCCTAAAAAGGACGTGCTTGTCTTGGTATCCGAGTGGCTTCGTGATGAGAGCAACGGAAAGTGGTGTATGTTTGTCGATAATGCTGACGACGTCAACGCCTTCTTTCCAACTACTCAGGCTGGATTAGCATCGTTTTTACCCAAGACTAGCCATGGAACGATTGTGATTACATCACGCAGCATGGATGCAGCTGAAAAACTAGTAAACGGGCATCGAAATATTATCAAAGTGCCCGCGATGGAAACTGGAGAAGCATACCAGCTCCTTTTGGAAAAGCTTGATGGCGATAATTATGACGAAGAGGCTGCGGCCGATCTGGCTCAAGCGCTGGAGAATATTCCCCTCGCAATCACCCAAGCTGCCGCCTTTATTAACCGACGGGCACCGCGAATGTCCGTATCCACTTACTTGGCAGAGTTTCAAAAGAACGACTTAAAAAAGTCGAGTCTGCTTGCTGTAGATGTTGGAGATCTTCGTCGGGATGAATCCGCCTCAAATTCAATCGTCACAACTTGGCAGATGACATTTGATCAAATAAACCGCGAGAATCCATCAGCCGCAAAGCTATTATGCTTTATGAGTTTTTTTAATTCACAAGGAATCCCCGAATCTATGCTACAAGCCTATGTGGAGGACCAGGGAAGAGACAATTTAAATGAAGACTTGGAGATTCTTCGCGGGTATGCCCTGGTAGCCGTTACGATGAAGAAAAACATCTTCGGAATGCATGCATTGGTCCAATTTTGTACCAAGGTGTGGTTAGCATCATTTGACGACCCAATACCGTGGAAAATGAAGTTTTTGCGGATCATGTGCGAAGAATACCCAGAAATCTCCTATGACAACTTACAAACATGCCAGGAATTAAATACTCATATTGAGGGTATTTTGAAATTAAAACCTAACGATGATGCCGATATTCGTTGTTGGGCTACACTTTTGTTGCTGGTTGGCTGGTATTGGCTGTTCAGAGGCAAGTACTCTACTGCGGAGGAATTAGTAAGACCCGCTGTGGAGGCTAGAAAAGACATATTGGGAGATGATCATTTCTTGACGCTAAGAGGTATGGGCGACCTGGGAGTGATTTTAACAGATCAAAAGAAATTCCAGGAAGCAGAGCAGATACATCGACAAGTTCAGGAGAACTTTACAAGTAGTCTAGGAAAAGAGCACCGCGAGACACTCAAGAGCAACAATAATCTTGCTAGTGTACTGCGCTGGCAGGGGAAATTTGAAGAGGCGAAGGAAATATATCAAGGCACTATGGAGGCAATGAAGAAGGTTTGCGGAGAGAGGGGCGAAGAAACCCTGAGAAGTCTGAATGGTCTTGCGTTGACATTGACGGGGCTCGGCGAGCTTGACGAGGCAGAGCGGATACACCGACAACTCTTGGACACACACATCGATATTTACGGGATGGAGCATCCAGAAACTTTCGCCATCATGTCCAGCCTAGGACATATTTTACATGATCGAGGAAAATATGAAGAGGCCGCGGAGACTTACCAAGTGTGTTTGAGAGGAGACGAGGAGCTCCAGGGAGCAGACCACCCTGACACTCTTGATAGCAGGTACAAGTTAGCGATCCTGCTGTACAAGATTTCACGTATAGATGATGCGATTGAGGAGTGTGAAAAGGCATACCAGGGTTACCTGAGGACTTTTGGCCCGGACTATCACCGTACAAATAAATGCAAGGAGCGTTATTGTGCATGGCAAACGGAACGTGGATTGAACCTTAGCTAGTAATCAAAGCGAGATAAGTGTTTATTTAATCTAATACCCATAAATGATTATGCCCACGTACTTTAGATTTAGTTGCAGATGTTGGTAAAAGCCGAGGATAGCTAGTAGAGTAGGAATACCCCAAGAAATGCGGGGTTAACCTGTAATCGTGTCTCTAGGAATAATTCCCCACTCGTTGCCGAGAGCGTCGTACACGACGACTATATAGAAGATGAGTAGTAAAGATGTGCAAAGCCTCGGTAAATCCTTTCCTATGGAAAATCATCCTCGGAGAACCATCGCTTGGTCTTAAAATTATCTTCTAATCGTGGTAATTTTAACCTCATTGGTTTACATAAAAACATCAGATTCTCGCGGCGGAAGTTGGTCATCTCAAGAACAACAACGAGAATTTTTTAGAAAGTACATATATCAAAATGCCCGACCTCGCTAAGCTCAGCCCTGTTATCATCGCCTATCTAAGACCCTTCTCGGGGCACCGAGATGATGTTAAACGAGAGTTCTCTGCATTGGCCAAATCAGTCTGGGAAAATGAAGATAAAACGCGGTTAGCTCAGATCACCTAACCCGCCTAGCAGAACAAGATCTAACTAACCATATCGTTGCTAGCTGCTATTATTGGCTATATCCCGAAGGTAAAGAGGACGAGATGCGTGTGATTGAAATTTACAATGGCCCAGAGGGTATGGAGATACATGCCACGGGCGATTTGACATGTGAGACATCATTCAACCAAAGTTTAGATTGGTATTTCTTTTCTGAGCACCAGCTAACATGTTCGCCTAATTTAGTCGATACATTTAAGAGATCCCATCAATATGGCATACGCGTGGACTTGGATGGGCTTATCCGGCGCAAAGAAGGACTTCCCGAAATCCCGCCCAAACCAGATGTTGAGATTCGTGGACTAGACATTGAATACTTACAACCAGTCAACACAATCCTCAGCTTTCTTGGCCCGGCAGAGATAGACGAAGGACAACTCGTTGGACTGTCCACTATCACAAGCAAACCGAACAAACGAGATAATGTGGTGTTGTACCTTTTGGAGCTTGCCCAGTACGCCAAGCAGGCTGGGGCTCAAACATTCTGGGTCAATGAAGACCCCAACGGCGGTGATAAGCTTTGGCTAATTACTCGCTTTGCAAATGACGCTGGCGGTGATGCATTTTATGATGATTCTACTGTCCAAGGGATCCAAGCTAAACTTGCGGATGTCGCACATATAGAAACCGAGCGGTGCCATTGGGCTAAGCAGGGTTTCTTTCAGAAGTTGTATGAAGACTGAGTCATGAACCTTTAGTCACGATGTTTACACATTAAGTGGTGAAATAGAAATCTCTATGCATCTCATGCCAAATCATTTTCCAAAATCATAGTCTTGTCTGTGTGTGTTCAAAGAGAAATAATCTCGACCCAGACGTAATCAGGTTTCCAAATTCCCACACCAGTCAGAACTCTCCCAAGACCTAGTGGTTTTAATATACATGCCTTTCTCTTGATTTCGACATGTGGTTAGACAATGCTGTTGTATTCACCTAAATTGAATACAAGACCATTGCCGTTAGAAAGTTTGTACAAAAGAGGCATCATATCACATCAAACTCTGTTGATTGGACTGATGCCTTAGGCTGAATAGCTCTAATTTCGAAAGCCTAAGCAATAGTCTCGCTAATTGACACAAAAAGCGAGGCTTTGGTAACTTTGATCTAGAAATATCTAGGCATCATGTCCTGCATAGAATTTGACTTATGCATCAGGGTGATCTAGCTCACCAAACCACATACTAGGTCAAAACAGGCAAGTAGACCGCACATGTTCCCCCAAATACTGTAATCCTCGTATCCATCAGATAGTCCAATAGTCACTTAAGCTTCATCTAGGGTGATTTTAAGGAATGGCCCATCTCGTGCAGCGCCAAAATAGTCCGTGAGCTCGTAGCGTGGAGGCAGTGGTGACGGCGACTCAAGCTTCGCGACGTACGCCAATTTGGCAGTAATAAGATGCAACTCCATCATGGCCAAGGACTTTCCAACGCAGCCTCTTGTTCCGATGCTAAACGGCATCATTCCAGCTCGAGCCCGTTCAATCTGCTCAGGTGGGTCCTCGATCCATCGCTCCGGGCGAAAAGCATCGGGGTTGGGATAAATATCAGGCCTGCGGTGAATTGCCCAAATTGGGACGCCAACCTCAATCTGTAAACATGGTCAATTATGTTGTAAGGATAGAGAATAAAATGAATCCTTACACCCGGGGGTACATAGACTCCGTCAACATATCCTCCATTATGATTCTCCCGAGGGAGCAGGCCTGGCACGGGCGGGCAAAGTCTCAGGGCTTCATCCACACAGGCTTTGAGGTATGTGCACGAGGCAAGTGTCTTTCCAGACGCCACCTGGCTCACTGAGCTGAATTTGTCCTTTACCTCTGCCTTTAGTTTAATAAAACACTCGGGGTTGGCTGCTAGATAATGTGCAAGGCCACTCAAAGCTGTGGATGAAGTGTCGCTGCCAGCCGTGATTAAAACTGCCGCTTCTCCCGCAATTTCTGCCATTCCCATTGTCTCGCCGGTCGTCTTGTCTTTGGCTTGCATTAAGAGGCGGAAGATGTCGTCAATTCCATCACCACGACTTTCCCTATCAATTCTCTCAGTGGCTTGGGCGGCAGCGTATGCGCGAAATTTGGTCTGTTTGCTCATCATATCACCCAACAAGACTCTTGCGAGGCCGTATTTCTCCAACCATGGTGCCGTTCCTATCTGATTATAATATTAGCATTGTAAAACAAAGTACCATTTGTTATCTTTGTTGCAAGTACTATCAGGTCGGACGAATGAAATTACATACCACAGCGCCTCGATGTTGAAATTGTTCAATCAGAGGTTGAACATAATGATGCTCATCGCTAGTGAGCATATTGAAACTCTTTCCGAAGGCCAGCTGGCCCATGATGTCGTATGCCAGAAAGTTGAACCAATTGGAGAGATTTTTCACGGAACCATCAAATGTCGCGGGATCCATGATTCTCTGGATGAAGAGATCAATCATTTCTTGGACAAAGGGTTCATACTTTCGTAAAGCAAAGTCGCTCAAGGCCCCAGACATGAGTCGCCGTTTACGCCCATGTTCAGGTTTACTGACTGCAGTAACGATGTTCTATGTGGGAAACTGATGAGCAAGGGCGTATTGTCGAACAAAGGCGGGTTCAGCTTACTGAAGTGAACTTATGACCAGGGGGCCCGTGAGAGTAGTATTTGGCCTTTAACCGTGTCAGTAGCCAGTCGATTTATGGATTACTAGCAACACACCTTGGAGAAACCAGATGATACTCCGTAAATATCTGTGAGTGGATTAGCGCCAGTTTTGATACACTGATGGTCTATGGCGTCCGAACCTTTGATAGCCTTTGGCGTGTTAAAGGACAAAAAGTTTGGGCCATACCGAACGACATCACCTATATCTGTTAGTACTCAGTGGAATATTTGAAAATTTTGCGTATATGGGTCGCTACCATATTCTTCATGCAACCTTGCGAGTTCCGTATGACGATTGCCTTTGTATGCTAGCCAGATGCATGGCAGGATGCTGATTTTGTGAAGGAAGGGACCTGGATATCGGGCCAAAGGGTGGAAGTAGAGGCGATAGATTACAACGCAAAGTATCTTTGGTATAGCTCACATGATTAGAATATTTCTCAAACAACAATAGAGAATGTTTCCTAGCATTGGGGGAACTTACCGTGGTGGCTCCACATGCAGAAGCTAGCGCCAAGGCCATTTGAGGCGGCATTTGGCGAGCGGCCTCTAAAAGTCGGAGTTTGTCAGTCATTTCAATAAGCCGCTAGTAGACTTGGGAAAAGTAACCTGCTGACCATCATATCGGTAAGCCGAATCGAGTAGAACTTATCAAGGAGATGGTGTGGATAATCCAGAGTCCAATAGCCGTCTGGGCCGTAAGTCTGTCGACATGTACGACAGACAAGTTACGGTCCGTGCAACTTGCCTCCTTAAGGATCAACCCCACATTGTCGGGTTGGCTTCCAGCCCGAGATCCCGTGCCGTGTGCTCAAGATAAAACCCCGAGAGGGCGGCGAGCCACTAGCTAGAAGCCTGCTAGGAGGGGAGGGCTGCTAAATAATTAACTAATTAGAACCATACATGGGTCTTCAATGTGGGGGAAGAAGAAACTCTGTTGAAATTCCATACCGCTAACGAGCGTTGCCTCCGAGTTTTGGTTTTCTGGATCGTAGGCTCACGTCCTGATGCGAAGTAAATACATATTCATACTACACAACCCAAGTCGCAACATATCACCACCAAACTAGAAAATGTGCAGCACCGGCAATTGGAAGGACCGCTTTACTAAAGAGCAACTGGAACGTAAGAGGGCGACAGACCGTGCAGGACACAAGAAGTCGCGCCAGAGATCAAAACAGACAACCACGGAGCTCGAGCATCGATTACGGCTTGCCCTGCAAGGAGATCATGGCGCCCTGATCAACCGCCTCCTGGATGACAACGCCCAACTGCAAGCCAGGGCTGATTTCTACCAATCTAGACTCGAGATTATCCTGCAGGCGAGTCATGAATGTTTGGATGGTGACGGCGCAGCCTTTCCCTCACAGAAGGCTGCGTCCCGCAGTAATCACACTGGATTTGATGGGAGAGGCGTCCCTAATCCAGATGTTTCCCGGACGCCCTTATCATCCCAGTTTGTTTTCTCTACGGATTCATTGCTTTATGAAATATTCTCCTTCTCTCCGCTCAAAGCACCTGAGCACGGCTCTTCCAATCTCCCCCCCACAGATGTTATTAATTCTGTCATGAACTGGAAATTATTTAATGGAGGGGGGAAGACGGGGCTTGAATTCATAATCCAGAATCTATGCCTAATGAGTAACCCGCCATGCCTTTCATTGGGTTAGAACAGAGCCTAGGACCCCATTGCCCCAATTCTCCCCAAAAACTAACCCGTCCGTTAGATGACATTGAACATGCGGTCAATTCTGATACAACATTCCAGGACGTCCTGTACCGTCTGCTCTACGATGGACCAGAGTTTGGCAAGAAGTCTGGAGAACCTGCAAAGTCCCCCGGTCCTGAGAAGCCGCCATTGTCGGAAATGGAACGTCTCCGCCGAGCAGCAGCTATTTGCGCATGTGAAAATACCAGGCAGTGGCGTGACATACTAAAGTCCAAAAACGAATGCGTTGCCTTGTTCTGGGCACAGTACCGCTATTTCTTGGTGCGTACGGCTTGGGTCAGAACTCGGTCAATCTGCTAACTGTTTTTGGCAGTTTCTAATCTTCCCGACCCTGGAAAACTACACTAGATGCCTACCCTGGCACCGTCCCTGCCTAATGCAGTTTACTTCAAGCCATCCTGGCTTTATAGACTTCTTGGTTTGGTGAGTTGAAAAGCGAATGAGGCACTGGCCATAGAAGTAGTGACACAACTGACGACTTGGAACCTGGTCAAGGCCAAAGCTGAGGGAACATCTCGCTCAGAATTGGCATAAATACAGCGCGCAAGAGCTCGTGATGAGTCACAATAAGAACTTTGAGATTCGTGGCCCAGTGATGCAAGGCAGGGCTTTGATCAAACTCAAGCCTGACATGTCTGATATTGAGATTGATGACTCATTTGAAGGAGTTATTCGAAACATTAATAATCTTGCCTCTAACGAGGATTTCTTTCGACAATTTCCCGATCTGAAACCTTTAGTAAAAGGTGACTCGCAGATATCTAAACCTCTCCATGAGAGCAGCCTAGAAACCGAAGGCATTCCTTTGACGCCGCTCACTTCGACCGAGGGAAGTGCAACATCCAGGCCAAATAAAAGGCGTTTCGAAGTTGATCTCGATGACGGTAGATTCGTATCCACAAAACGACTCAACGTGTCTCAAGAAGCATCCATGGCTAGTCCTGACGTGAGCCATTGTCTATACCCACTTGAGACTGTATTTGAGAATAGAGAACTTGCTGCTATGGCATCAATTGCCAATATGGAATTTGCAGATTTGCCTGAGTATGATGAGGCAATATTAGCTATGGGAATGGACCACAACGACAGCATTTCATACGGAAATTGAGCTGAATATTTCATTGGCCAAGCTCGGGGTGGTATGTACTATATCTACAGTGTTCTTAATCTAAAGCTTTTGAAGTAGTTTGTCTGGAATAATATCCTTGGAGTCTGAAGTTACCTGATGAGTTTTGAGGAAAGCCCGACAAGAGGAAATCCAGTAAACCATTGCTCTAAATACCTAAGAACCCATCATATCCTAGTAATTCTGGGACCTTGGACTTGATAAACTTCTGAAAACTTAGAAAGTAGCGCACAGCACAGAGAGTAGTTGGTATAAGTGTGGCCCCACAACGAAGCGTACAAAACGACAGCCCAAAGCAGGTCCGCACACCACTGGCCGAGGTAAGTTTTGTCATCGGACTGTACGACAAACGCAGTGAGCACGCTCAAGTCCTGCCGAGCATGAGCCGCGCTAATACCCCGCTCACTTTACACCAACAGGTTCGTGAAGAACAGCCTGGGAGGGGACCAAATCTCAAGACATCATGCAGGACCGATACGCTGCAGAGAATAAATTTCCAATCATTATTTAAAATACTATCATAATTCCAAATATCTCAATTGGGATGATCTTAGCGCATGTTTGTAGTCCGGCCATTCGATAACTGACAGAAGATTATGCCGTCAACCATCCCTTGTCAATGGAGAGTTCCGCACCGTTCGCTGCTTTTGAGGTAGCGAGGAATAGAAAAGCCTCCGCTACATCTTCTGGGTCACATGGCTCAGGGCAGCAACTAATGTACGGCTCTAGGCGTGGTGGGATGACTCCGCCTCCTGTTTTGGCCATGTTGGTGCGTATAGACCCAGGGAGTACAGCATTGCAACGGATGCCCTCCTTGGCGTACATCCATGCTGTAGATCTTGTCAGGCCTAGGAGGCCGGTCTTCGCAGTAGCGTAGGCGACAGGGGCACACGCGCCCCTCACCGAACTGACTGAACAGGTATTTAGGATAGCGCCGGACTTTTTCTGAAGCATTGTTGGGAGAACAGCTTTCATCAGGTACATCGGCCCGTTCAGGTTGATGTTAAGGACACGGTGCCAGCTTTCGACTTCCATTTCGTTGACGCCCTCTGTGAGGAGTTTAGTTTGGCTAGGATCTGTTAAATAACCAGCATCAATTTCCTGAGCACATACCTCCCCCCTCAAGTATGCCCGCATTGTTGATGAGGATATCAATCGTTCCCCATTTGCGTAGCACGGAGTCAACATTTGCAGTGATATCTGATGGCGAGCTAACATCACATTTAAGTGGAAGAAAATGGCTTGTCTCGGGATCAGACGATTGGTTGATATCTAGCGACGCAACTTTGGCACCATTCTCAAGGAAGAGGCGTGCAGTAGCAAGGCCAATGCCACTATTCGCCCCGGTGATGATGACAACCTTTCTATAATCAGTATATGACTTATAAAGGTTGGTTATTGCAAATATTTCACCTTGCCTGAGACTGGTTCGGACATGGCACCTGCTTGTTTGGTTGTGATGATGTTATGGGTCGATAGTCACAAAACAAGGTAATATAGAAGACCAAGCTGCAAATCAAGTCCTTCTTGAGCCTTTTTTTTTTCAGAATCGAATCCAGAATTTATATTTGCGCATGTTCGATATACCGAGGTTGTAGCCACACGTTCTCCCTCCATGAAGTAGACCCACAAAAACAATGTCGTTACTTTCGACACCCGAGTGAGTGACCAACCCGATGGTCACATTTCACAAGACCCATATTTGCAATAGATAGTAAATACTTTTCTTTATGCGAGGAGCCAATAGTTCTCTAAGCCCCAAGTCAGCATTCTTTCGTCACGCTATGAGAATCAGCTAGCCTACTACCTGCTATGGATCTTAGAAACAAAGTAATGTTGCCCCCCAAGGCAACGTTCTTCTTGCGAAATTCTGACCCTGACTATTCCCACTTACTCAGGCTGCTATTGAGACGGGCTGTAGCAGTGGTGTGGGGCTTGCAACTACGCAACTGTTCCTCTTGCTTGGTGCCAAGGTGTTTGGCTTGGATCGATCATCTTGCAGCGTTGACTCTCCGAACTTCTTCTTCTGTCTTTGTGATCTTGGTTCTCCGAATGACATAGAAGATGCGGTGAAAAAGTGCGTTCAGGTCTTTGGACCTCGAATAGATATTCTTGCCAATGTTGCCGGTGTCATGGACGGTTTTGCCAGTTCCGACTGTGTCACCAAGCAGACCTGGGCCGACACTTTTAACATCAACCTCAACGGCCCTTCTAGGCTTATTCAAGAAGTGTTGCCTTTCATGAAGCCACACAAAAACGGGTCCATTATCAACGTCGGGAGCAAGGCGTCCACCAGTGGAGGTGCTGCAGGTGTCGCTTACACTGCGAGCAAACATGCGTTGGTATGTTAAAGGAAGCTTAATAGTACAAAAAGAAAGCAACACCTTCTGACATTATCCAAGATTGGCGTAACCAAGAATGTTGCTTGGCGATTCCACAAGGAGGGCATACGTTGTAATGCCGTCTGTCCTGGCAGTAAGAGCACACCTTGTTATCCAAATGCAGTCGCTAATCTCTTGTTCAGGTATGGCAACAAACATACAAAGTTCAATAAAAACCGACTCATTTGATCAAGAAGCCTATTCAGTATCTTCGTGCGTCTATAGCCCCCTCCTCTGTAGTATAGTCCGACGCTGTTACTGACCAGCCTAGCGGGTTTATTGCTTTGCACATTACCCCCGAGGGTAGACCTCCGCTAGAACCAGCGCAGGTTGCAAATGTCATTGCTTTCCTCGCTTCGGATTTATCCAGTGGTGTAAGCGGCGCAGTTATTCCGGTCGATCTTGGATGGAGTTCTTTGTAGCGTAGAAGAATAGACCATGTTCTCTAATCGTCAGGAGGAAGTTCCGAGACTATAGGAAGTTGCAAATGATTTTGATTTAGGCCTGACCTATGTTTTGAACGTGTAATCCCACTCAAATCCCAACCTCATGCATCGCAAGTTTTGCTCGGCAAAGATCAATAGAAAGCCACTTCATTCTCACACTCTGATCATTGCTGACTCAAAGTGCCCACCAACCAATTTTCATTGTAGGAATTCAGTTGGAATATAAAATGTGAATTATTAATAGATATCCATTTACAACTTGCTAGAGGGCTGGTCGTTTACTACCAAGCCGATACATTTAATTTCAACATCGGTGTTTCCAGGAAGGTTCTTAACAATAATGCAACTGGTAGGGATCAGTATACCAACTCAAAAATACAGGGAAGGCCGGTGGTAGATCTTACGTTCTAGTGGGCTTCACTTCGCCCCAGTATTGCTTGTAAACGGCATTTACTTTATCGAAGTCGTCAAGACTTGTGAGGTAGAGGTTAACCTCGATAACCTCGTCGAGACTTGATCCAGCCGCCTCGAGAATGGCACCGAGGCTTCGGATGCAATGGTGCTAAACACGTTGGTTAGAGAGGATATGGGTTGGCGGGCTGGCGGATGCTTACGGTGCGATCCTCAACGGTGCCCCCGATAATGGCACCTGTGACGAGGTCCTTTGCCGTCTGGCCGGATGTGTAGACAATGCCGTTCACGACGATGGCCTGGTTGTGGATGCCCGGGCGTGGCTTGGGCGCCTTATCAGTGTTTACGACAATTCGCTTGGGGGCCATGATGGTTATTGAAAGTAAGATGTAGAATGGATGAGACAATTAGTTTCTCGGGACAATCTGAGATGGGCCATGTTCTTTTATATTTCCCATGGCGGCGGCGTCTTGGTTGACCGAATGTCGGCATCCGTTCCACTGCGGCGATTGAGCAACTTTGTCACCATTGGCCAGCGCCGGGTGGCATTGATGGGCGTCTCCACACGGGCTAAGAGACGGAGACCCAACTCCGACCTGTCGTGAGGCTGGAACGGGTGGGGCGGCTTAACCTCGATTGCATGAGGGTGTCCTGCGAGATAAGAAAGACGCGAGATAGAAGAAGGAAGCCGGAAAGACGAGGGCAGACGGGGTTTCATGCATTTGAACCCCGCGACCGGCAGCGAGAGTCATTTCCGGTTGCTTGACGGCGGACTCATGGACCATGCATCCATGTACCACGCCCGACCCAACTTGAGCACTAAACACGCAACGATGGTCACTTTGGGGTCTCAGACACTGCTCAGGCGCTTCTCAATTTGGATATTCCAGCTGTTTAGCTTGTTAGTTACCTGGGTTATTGACCCAGACTTGGTTGACAACATCTGCGTTAAGTCCGCATCTTGGTTGGAATGCTCATCTGTCCCTTGCCACGTAATCGGCGCTAGCGTTTTCAGGGTTGCACAACCCTAAGCATGACCCTAACCCTAACCCTCTAATTAAGTAAGCTGATAATTTACCAGCAAAAGTCGGAATAGCGGACAAATTATTTTATTGTTTAGTGCCCTTTTATGTCACATATTTCTAATGAGATAATGCTATGTACAACCGCAGCTGACTGTAGCAGCTATATGGCCAAGTTAAAACACATCTCATGGCTTGGGCACTAAGATGGAGACACTTCACTTGTAATTCAGCATTACGTCAAAGGCTCAATTTTGAATGAGAGCATTCTTCTTTTTCGCTGAAGAATTTGGCCCATAAACATAATGCATCACAAGTAGGCAATATGAAGGTAGGAATGGAACGAGGGAACGAGGTGCAAGCAAATGGGTCATGAATATTTTGATTCCAAATTTGTCCTTAAGCAGAAACAGTTGACTTGTGTCATGATGTGACATCTCATATCTAAAAGTCCTGATCCAAAACCCAACCTTCTATCCCAATAATCAAGTAACTCGCTCTTAATGCAAAAACCGGGTATTAAGACAAAGTCGTAACGACATAAAACTGAACTCCGAGCCCCGCCATCCCCTTACTGATGCTGATGGCCATGATATGTCATGTGTGTGTTTGTCCCCGCCGGATCGTACTGCTGACCGTGCAGGTCATACTGTTGCTGGCCATGTGGATTATACTGTTGGCCATGAGGATCATACTGCTGCTGGACATGAGGGTCGTACGGCTGCTGACCGCTCGGGTCGTACTGCTGGCCGTAGTATGCGGTATTGGCACCTGTGCCTGCCACCCCCTGCTGATGTCCATAGTCATAGTAACCTGTGCCAACATTTGTAGCTGGCACCTGGTGTTGTCCATAGTAGGCCGTCGTGATGTCGGCATCGACAACCTCTTGATATTGCCCGTTGTAGGTTGGTTCTGCAATCGGGCTCACGACGTCGTGTTGGTCATGATAAGGTGTAGTGGTTGCTACGCCAACATTCCCTTGCTGATGTGCCTGATACGCAGCATCGCTGTGACCATGCTCAGGCCCATGCTGATATCCATGGTAAGCTGTATCCACGTTCAAGTTGAAAGCCTGCTGCTGCATGGGTGGCTTCGCCATGCCCTTGGCGTCATGTGAATGCAGAGTGCCATCATCTCGCTCAACAGCCGGCCTTGTCACACCTCCATGGGTGATAATGTCTCCGTACCAGTATCGACCACCAAGCTCCTGGACTCGCCGTCTTCGCTCCTGGTTGTCCAAGCTTGCCATGCCACTAAACTGGTCAAGCATGGCACTTTCAGACACGTAATACATGGCACCAGCGATCGAACGAGGATCGACAGGCACGAATGGCCACTTGATGAAGAAGCTGGCGGCAACAGCCAAGACCATCAAGCCCAGTATAGCTACCGAGAGTCGCAGGCAAACATTGTGTGTATCCTGGGTCTGGGTGAGTGTGTATGGAATGTTGGCGAGGAGGATTGGCATGAATTCGGAGAAGATGGTCATGAGCGCGATGACGGCGAGGAAGAACTGGCGACGCTGGATCGAGGACCAGAAGCCCGAGAATGGGTTTGTAGGTCGCGTGAGAAGGATGGAGTCGGTTGGGCTCTGTGGGCTGGCATGCATGGCCTTGTATGGCATGATCATGGCCACGCCTGTTTGCATGAGTTAGTATGGCCCAGAGAAGCAGTTGGACGAAAGACTTACTGATGAAGAGGGTTGTCCAGATGAAGGAAATAATGACACCCAGAGCAGCGAACAAGAAGCGGATACCAAATGTCTGACCAGTCATGAAGCTCTGGAAGTCGTTCTGCCTCTTGAACGTCATGGCGTAGTATAGAATCATTGTCATGAGACCAAGCAGAAAGACCAAGAAGGCCAATCTCCATGCCAAACCCAATGCCATAAACGGGTTTCCTCGCCGCCTGTTACCGTTGGCAGCCATGTCCAGAGAACTGGCTTCGGAAAGAGATCCCATGGTAATCTCTTGCCGTTGAAGGTTCTGGCCGGCATCGTCGTAGAGAACGATACCATACTCGGTTTGCCCATGGTCGTTTTCAAAATAGCCGAATCCAAAACGCTTGTCAACCATTTCCTTTGAAATTTTGCGCTCGGTTGACTTCTGCGGCCGCACCTCACGATTCGTCGCCAATGAAGCAATACCCACCACACTCCAAGGGTTTGCGTGCAGACCCGTCTCCCAGTTGCGCAGGAAGAAGAGTAGAAGACAGAGAAGGACAATCGTAAGCGCTAGTAGAGCAAGAAGAGTTCGTGTCGGATTTGGTGAGACACCAAGAGCGGCAGCACAGCCTCGAGGATCCCATGTCTTGCAGTTTCCATGCATCTTGACGCCGATGGCTTCGGTGGCGATGGGTGTCATGACGGCGGTGATCCAAACAATGAGCATAGTGAAGAAAGTGACCGGCTGGCCCTCGAAAAGAAGGGTAAAAGGCTTTGCAATACTATTCCAGCCTCCAAAATGAAGGTTCATCGAGTTGGGGCCCAGGGCACCGTTGGGGAGGTTCAGCGCGTAAAAGGGCTGGTACAGCTGGGCGTTGAAATCGATGATACGGGCCGGAATCGACAACAGGACGGACAAGAACGGAGGCAGGAATTTGCCGATAAAGTACTGGGCCTCATTGATCTTGATGACTTGGGTATCCTTGTGGATGCCCGCCGTGGGTTCGGAGTCTGCTGCTGTGGGCGTAATCGTAGTCGTGTGCGAAAAAGTCCTTGTTTTACCTTTCTTGGTTGATACGATGGTGGTCGAGCCACTTCGACTCGAGGTAATCGTCATTAAACTCTCGGATCGAGTCGTCACGAAGGTCGTCGGCTGCACCGACGAAATCATGGTGGTGCGGAATCCGCTCACGGATGAGGTGACTTTGGCAGTCGTGGGAAGGCCGTCAGCTCCATACGTAGTCACATCCATGGTGGTGACAAAGCCTTCGACATCGGAAACTACAGTCTGGACGCCTTGGGTAACTACCATGGTCTTGGACTGGCCATCAACCACGCTGACAACGGTCTGAACGGCCCCCGCAGAGACGACAACAGTTTCCACGCCACCAACCTTGGACACGTATGTGACGGGATCCAGCTTCTCAACCTTCTTGTCCGTCTTACCAGGCTCAACGGTGACAACGTCGATGACCGTCGGTTTCGCGGTGGGCTTGTCAGGGGGGTTGTTCTTGTAGTCGGGATCAGTATAGACAGAAGTGATGGTGACTTCACCGAGGGTGATGAAGGTACTAGCGGCCTTGGTGGTTGTTCCGACACTGGCCACGGCCGAGGTGGCTACGGCAGAGGTGATTGCCTCACTGGGCTGGATTTCCTGAGTAGAGCCTGGAAGAACTGAGGCAAAGGAAGAGGAAGAAACAATCTTGGTGGTCAGTGTGCTGTGCTCCGTGACAACGCTTCCGGGCATGGACATGGTTTGTGTGTATTCGACGGGCATGGAGAAGGCTTGACTGGCTTGGGCTTCTGTTCCTGTTCCTGAGGCTTGGATGACGGTATATCCAACACTCCAACTCGTCTTGACAATTTCAGATACCGTCCCTGGCATGGTCTTGACAATGTCCGACACGATGGCAGATGTGTAGGTGACCTGAGCCCACGAGGTGAGAGTGGTTCCGGGGTGGATGATGGTGGTGGGCTCTGCAAACTTGGTGGTGAAGATTGTGGTGGGAACCATGGTGGTGAACTTTCCGGTGGTGCCACCGACGGTGACTGTGCTGGATACATGGGACACATAGACTGTTGTTGCCAAAGCGTCGGCGTTCATGGTGCCGTCAGCTCGAGCTTTGAGGTCCAATTCCTCCTGGGGAGCGGGGATAACATCAACATGGACAACCTCAACATCAACCTCGCCTCGCCTGTTCTGGATGTGAGCGGTGGAGTCGGAATGGGGCATGGATATCCTGGCCCAGACGACGAGGCCCATGATAGCCATGATGAAGATGATGAGGGAGACGATGTAGGGCCATCGCAGCGGGGTGGGCTTGTAGTTTGGGCGCTTGCGCGGGACGGGCTGCTTGGTGAAGCCGTCGTCCCAGAGGCGGTCGTCGGTGGACTGCGGCTGGTACTGGGCGTCGTAGTCGTGGGCGGCCGTGTTGGCGCCCGGCTGGTGGGAATACATGGTTCCCGGTCGTCGTATTAGACGCAGACGCGGACGCGGTGATGGGTTGAGAACTGATCGACAGCAGACAAGCAGCAAGCAAGCAGTGGCAAAAGGTTCGCGCGGGAGCAGGGCGACTAGTTATTTAAAAAGGGACAAGGCAGCAGGACCCTTGACCCATTGACCCAGGACGCAACAAGCCATTCAAGGCGTGGTGCAGCAGCCAATGCAGCCATAGACACAAGCCAAGTCGACGCCATCTTTTTTGCTTGGTGCGAGGCAGACAGAACAACCCGGCCGTCTGGGAACCCACCCACCCAGGCCAGCGCCGCACACCCAAAATTTTGACTACCGGAACGTGCAAGGGTTTTCCCTCGACTCCCTGACCTCGCTATGCTTTCCGCTCTCCAACACTCCAACAGCCGCGGGGAGGGAATGGGGGCGGTGCGCAGGCGAGTGCCGGATGCTGAGTGGTTGTCGTGGTTGTCGTGGTTGCAGCGTGAGTCTGGACCCCGGGAGCGTGTGGGCGGGCAATGGCGGGTTGGGGGCCGTGATTTGCTGGGCGGGGGGTGCGCCACAGAGATGGATGCCGGGAGAGGCCTGGCGTGGTTGGTTCGCGGGGAGTGTTATGGAGTGTTATGGGGGGTTATGGAGGGTTATGGCGCCCAATTGTGCGGTGCTGTCGCAACTGTTTGGGTATCGT